>UFQX01000543.1:408300-461141 GCA_900497675.1 Arapaima gigas | reverse complement strand
GTGTCTGTGTGTGTGTGTGTGTGTGTCTGAGTGTGTGTGTCTGTCTGTGTGTCTGAGTGTGTGTGTGTGTGTGTGAGTGTGTGTCTGTGTGTGAGTGTCTGTGTGGGAGTGTCTGTGTGTGTGTCTGTATGTCTGTGTGTGAGTGTCTGTGTGTGAGTGTCTGTGTGTGTGTGTGTGTGTGTGTGAGTTGCAGAGCTTCACTTTTGATGGCCACATGTGGGAAGTTCTGCGCTTATTAAGCCACAGAAACTCTTTTCCTTTTTTACTTCCTCTATTTCCTCTGGTGTTTTTGCACGACCAGTTTGGGATTTTAGTGGTTTTGCTTCAGCCTTTGATTTCATGCCTCTGCTGCTCACATCCTGGTATGTATGCAATTCCCAGGATGCTTTGCATGTCGAGTGAAGCCAAGGCAACGCAGACTTCAGATTTCAGAAAAAATTCTGTCTTGCAGCCCCCCTCAATCCCCTGTAACTGCTCTGCGGTGCCGAAAGCGGGGAGATCGGACCAAGCGTCTGTGTGAATCGGGGGTCTCTGCTCCTCGGCCAGAAGCGCTCGGATGTCACTGTGGCGAAAAAGGCGGTTTGTGGTGGGGGGCACGGGGAGCACGGAAGGGAGATCTCAGAGCGGGAGGAGAAAGTTTAGAGGAAAATACAGATGTAGGCAGATGAGACGTGAGGAGTGTGTGTATCAGCATGAGCTAAATGGCTGAATGGGAATGTAAACGTAACTTGGAACTGGCGGGACGCCGCGCTGTCGGCAGATAAGGTGAAATGCAAAACTGACAAGGATGAATAAGAGACCCTGGAAACACTTATTTGCATTTAATGTTTTGTAGCTGAATATTAAAAGAGAGCCGTGACGGAGGTTTATTCTCACAAAAGGGACGTATTGCTGATAAAGGACACTTTGCCACAGCGTGACCAAAACTCACCGTCGGGAGGGAAACACTGACTTGTGGCTTGATGTGCATCTGCAGTCGACAGTGAGAAGCTGCCTGACTGTTCAGTGGCTGGACCAGCAGTTGTGGTTCTCTGAGCTGTAAGCAGAACACAGTAGACAGGAGGAATTGTTTTTATTTCTATCTTTGTGGTGTCTTGGCAGAAGGGTAGATAGTTCAGCCTCCTCACAGCAGCTGGCTGTTTGGACGCAGTGTGGCCCGGTGCGGCCTGGTGTGGCTCGGTGTGGTTCGGTGTGGCTCGGTGTGGCTCGGTGCNTTTGTGGTGTCTTGGCAGAAGGGTAGATAGTTCAGCCTCCTCACAGCAGCTGGCTGTTTGGACGCAGTGTGGCCCGGTGCGGCCTGGTGTGGCTCGGTGTGGTTCGGTGTGGCTCGGTGTGGCTCGGTGCGACCCGGTGCGACCCGGTGCGGCTCAATGTGGCTCGGTGTGGCTCGGTGCGACCCGATGCGGCTCGGTGTGGCCCGGTGCGGCCCGGTGCGGCCCGATGCGGCCCGGTGTGGCTCAATGTGGCTCGGTGTGGTTCGGTGTGGCTCGGTGTGGCTGGATGTGGCCCGGTGTGGCTCGGTGTGGCCCGGTGCGGCTCAATGTGGCCCGGTGTGGCTCGGTGTGGTTCGGTGTGGCCCGGTGTGGGTTTCCTCCAACAGTCCTAATGCACATATTTCCATGTTAGTCATTCTAAACTGGCCACAGCACGTTACTGTGCCCCCCCAGGCGGGGCGTCCTGCTGGTCATTGTCACTCTGCCATACGATCGGACCACCACACTACACTACACTACACTACACTACATCTGCAGGGAGAATAAACAAGGGGGGAAATATGTAAAAATGTGAGGATTTTGCATGCAAGAGGCAGATAAAGTGATGGAAGGAAAGGTTAGAACAAGAGAATCAGCTAAGACACTTTCAAACAGTGTGGGACAGAGAGATAGAGACAGACAGAGAGACAGAAGACAGACATACGGAGAGACAGAGACAGACGGAGAGAATGAGACAGACGGACGGAGAGACAGAAGACAGACTGAGAGACAGAGACAGATGGAGAGACAGAGACAGACAGAGAAACAGAAGACAGAGACAGGCAGAGACAACTTTCATGTGAAGAAATGAAATTTTGCCTGTTTGTCAGATAAAAAGCAAAGCTCCACAAGCTCTGAGAAGAGATCATTGCCTTCACACAGTGTGATGTGGCTACAGGTCAACTCACCATAGCAGAGAAACGGGTGTTTTTCTCCACACTGTTGATCCCCCCATTTTCCCTGATCTTCTTCTGTTATCCAGGCCACAGCGCAGGTCTCATTTCCACCGGCATTGTCTGGGCTCCCTGATCTCCAGCAGCGGAACGAGGAGCTGCTCTGGTCTGACCACTGCCAGCCTTTTCTGTACAGACCCAGCCACACTGAGGATCCTGACGCCACCATCTTCTGGATCTTCTCATTCTCAGTCTGGTTCCTCACACTGACCAGGTCTGTGTGATTCTCTCTGCAGGAGGTCTGAGCCTCTTTCCAGGTCTTCATCTCACTGATCAGGATGTATCTCTGGTCAGACCGACTGCTTTCTGTAGAGACACAAGTTGATTATATTTATAAAGAAAACAAAGACACAACTGACAAAAACGTCATATGCAAAATAAAATAAAAGACAATTTATTACAGTTTTCATGTTGCATCAAAATTAGTTGAATGAACTTGATATATTTTTAACGTGAAGTGTTTCTCCGTTATTCACCAGATACTNCACAACTGACAAAAACGTCATATGCAAAATAAAATAAAAGACAATTTATTACAGTTTTCATGTTGCATCAAAATTAGTTGAATGAACTTGATATATTTTTAACGTGAAGTGTTTCTCCGTTATTCACCAGATACTCACCATCATAACAGATAAAGGACAATTTTTTGCCACAGGGAAGATCATTCCATTCCCCACTGGGATACATCTCCACGCAGTTTTCATTCCCATACAGATTGTTTGGTTCCTGATCTTTCCAGTTCCTGTAGCCAGTATCTCCATCAGTGGAGACCAAGGTCCACCACCACTTCTCTGGGTTCTCCAGTCCTATCCAGGCTGGACCAGTATAACCAGTGAGGTTCACAGTGTTGACCAGTGTGGTCACCTGCTCTAGGTTGCTGATGGTCACCAGGTCAGTGTGATTCTCTCTGCAGTAACTCTGTGCTTCAGTCCAGGTCTTATTGATGTCCACAAAGTGAAAGTGAGAGCAGAGCTGAGTGTGAGGTATGAAGAGCCCTGTGACACACACACACACACACACACACACACACACACACACACACGTCAAGGCCCCGAGTACAAACACAGTCACCATAGATACGTGAGAAGTGTGTCAGATTTGAGTGAGAAGCGCAGTTTTGTGCACAGTGTTTATGAGGGAATAATNACACACACACACACACACACACACACACACACACACACATGTCAAGGCCCCGAGTACAAACACAGTCACCATAGATACGTGAGAAGTGTGTCAGATTTGAGTGAGAAGCGCAGTTTTGTGCACAGTGTTTATGAGGGAATAATGGAGTGCAGAGAAAAATCACCGACCTGAGATGAGCAGGAGAAGAATCCCCCTCCACTCCATGACTGCGGTGTGAAATGAAAGACCAACACAGAAGAAAAGCAGTTATTTGCCGGTTTCACACAAATACAGAGAAGAGGTTCGATTTGTTTGCTCGTATTTCACTGCAGCGGACGTCCCGACCGGGCACTTTCCTGCCTTGTGGCCACTGCTTCCGCACCCGAGGGTCACTCAGCCTCATTCCAGCAAACCCCCCATGTAGTGGCTCCCCCCGTCGGCCAGCAGCGTAAAGTGGTTGAAGGTGATGGATAGATGGATGGATGGTGGATGAATGATGGACAAATGGACGGATGATGGATGGATGATGGATGGATGATGGACATATGGATGGATGATGGATCATGGATGGATGATGGACAAATGGATGGATGATGGATCATGGATGGATGATGGACAAATGGACGGATGATGGATTGATCATGGATGGATGGATGTTGTACAAATAATTCATACTGACACTTTGACAATTACTCAGCTCTATAAATGGGTCAATAACTGCAAGGTACGTTAGATAAATATTTTTGAAAAAGTGAACTTTTCCAGGCAGTTTGAAATGTGTCTTTCATGGTCTCTGTGTTTCCTTGTTTCTTCCACTTTCCTGGACAGAACAGACGACTATTGTTCATCTGTGTCACCATCAATAGAAAAGTGTGCATTTTATGTGCCATTTTCCAGCCCTTGTGCTCCTCAAGTGCACGACAGTTTCAACTGCGGTGACGCGAGTCTGTCTGCGCAGCCGGTTACAGCGCGATGGTCTGTGAGGAACATTGAAGCTCTTCAGCAGTGAGCTGCTTGTCTGAACTTTGTCTCTTTGTGCGGTTTGCGCAGCGGATTAAGGGCCATTCAAGCGGTCAGCGTGTGAAAACCATCGTGTTGAATCAGAACTTTACACGGTAAAAACAGGTGTGATGAACGCAAAACGGACACATTTAGGCTTCTAAATCGACACCCGTGTGAAACGGCAACACCAAAGTATGAACCAGTGGACAGTAACTAAGAAGACAGCGAATGACGTAGGAAAAGTGTTGAAAACATGTAAATATCAAGTACTGTGTGTAATAAATCAAACGGAATCATTATGTGCAAACGGTGTGAAACGAAAGTAAAGTAATACTGATAAAAGGTCTTACTGTGTTTATTAGCGGGAGGTTTTCCGTTTCGGAGCCTTTGGCCGGTTTGCGTCGCCCCGTCTGACCTCTTTATGGAAATAAACGCCCGGAGAAAACAGGCCTGTAGTTTTGTGTCGCCGACGTCACGGAGCTGATGCAAAAACCCGGCAGGAATAACCGACACCTGTTGTTCATTACGGCCCTATATTAACAAGGGCGTCGCTGTCGGGGGTCCTGCGCTTCTGAGGACGGGTAGAAGGTGGCAGATGAAGCTTCGTGTGAAGCTCCTCCGAATGCTTGCGTGAACTTCCTTCCATTAAGCTGCTGTCTCACAACAGTCCCAGAACAGGGTAAAAGTCAAAGTGCCAGAAGCCGTTTTGCGCTTAGAGCACATCTCCGACGTTCCTGGAAACCTCCTGCGGAGACGTCGATTCTGTGGACGAGCTTGAAGTTTTGCTCCTTGATGCCCGGGGAGGAGCTGCCGGGACAACTACGGTACCTATAGCTGACGTTCGCGACCACTGAAAGACGGCGCCTTCCCGTGTCCCCCTCGAAGCATCGTGCAGATGAAAGTGACGTCCGACAAACCTTCAGGTTCACGAATCTTGGTGGGAAGGTCTGGGTGGAGAGCAGCAGGAGGCCGGAGAGAAGGACCACGTGGCGTCGCCAACTATTTTTTAACGTCTCTCCAGGCCAGCAGAGCGTTGAACGCAACGAAGTCGGCGCATCTTCTCGGAACCTTGTGGAACTGTCAAGCGAAAGGCAGGGACCTTGGCGGTCTTAGGAACACGAGGCCGACTCCATGGCAGCCTGCAAAGAGTCTGGTCTGTGGTGGAGTTAGATGTGTTTGATCGGGAGAAGAACATCACGCTTTTATGACATCCAGACAAGCTCCCCATATAGTGTGGAGAATGGAGGATGGACTGTATAAGCAAACTGGAGTGAGGCTGAAGGCCCTGCGAAGGTGCTAAATTTGGAGGTGTGTGGAATTTTTCATCACAGGGAAGATCATCTCCACACAGTTTTCATTCTCGTGCCAATTGTTTGGTTCCTCATCTTTCCAGTTCCTATAGTCAGTATCTCCATCAGTGGAGACCAGGGACCACCACCACTTCTCCGAGTTCTCCAGTCCTATCCAGGCTGGACCAGTATAACCAGCGAGGTTCACAGTGCTGCCCTGGGTTGCTGATGGTCACCAGGTCAGTGTGATTCTCTCTGCAGTAACTCTGTGCTTCAGTCCAGGTCTTACTGATGTCCACAAAGTGAAAGTGATACATGACACATGAGGACAGTGTGCAGAGCCCTGTGGTTCACAAACACAGAAGCAGCGGTACACAGTTGAAGATCACAGGGGTCATGTGTGCATCTCTTCCCAGCTGTGGTGCACCAATAGTGACCTGAGGTGAGAAGGAGGCAGATCACTCTGCACTCCATATCTAGAACCTGCAGACACACAAACACAACAGTGTGAGAACAGCAGTTAAATAATTGCTTCTGATTGAGTCAGAAGTTGTGACGTCACTGTGCTGAACACAGGAGTTCCATCTAACTCTTACCTCTGCACACCAAAATTTCAGGTTAAAAAAGCAAGTTTTTTTCCTGTCTCCTCTTTTCTCCCTCTACAAGATGTTCTTTATCATCTTCTCGTTTCTTCTCTCTTTTCTCTTCTTGGCTCATCGAAGCAAATACCCTGAGCTGACATGCAAATGCTTTCATTGAACCCACAAGGAGCACAAAAGCTGACGTTCTGCATGACATGAAAATTGATTTGTTTATGATTCCAAGATTGTAACCATCTTTCCAGTATGCAAACACTTATTCCGAGGACAACAGAGCTTATTTCTTTCTCATTATTATTATGTTTGTTTCTGTTCTACAGAAACTTGCAAACAGTTGAACTTATTTTCCAGAACCACCAACCCTAACCCAAAGCATCTCCACTTCCTGAGGTAGGCTTCCATCTCCCATCCTAAACAGCTTCTATAGAGGTGCTATATAGAGCATCATGATCTCCATCACAGTCTGCTGTGGGAACTGCTCTACTGCGGGTAATGAAGATGGCCCAGTCCATCACCAGGACCCCACTGCCCACCATCCAGAATACTTAAAAAAGAGTTGTGCCAGGAGTTCACAACATCACAGCAATTCCCTCCCATCTTCTCCACCATCTGTTCTCACCGCTGCTGTCTGGGAGATCCTATCGCAGCCTGACAGCCAAAACCACTAGGTTTAAGAAGATCTCGCTACCTCAGGCTGCTGAACTTTGGTCATCTCAGGCCCAAACACCACCAGTGACCGTTCACACTTACAGACCACACTCAGCTTCAGCAGCTTCACTCATTACTGCTTCAATGAACCCATGATGACTTGGTCACACTGGGCCACATTTATCAACATGATGATTAGAAATGTTCTAACTTGTGTTCCATGTTTGTTTTCTTCTGCTTTTGACTGAACACGTCTGACTGGGCAGCAACATGGCAGTCTGGCCTGTCTGGAACTCCGTTGTGTGCAGTTTGCATGTTCTCTCCTTCGTTGTGTGCGTTTCAAGTAAACGTGTGTGTGTGTGTGTGTGGCATCGTGTTGTCTTGCCTTTCTTCACTTTGTATTATTTTATATGATGGAGCCGATTTTGGATTTTTAATGTTACGAATCGGAAAGTGTGGAAATGAGTTAACGATGGAGTATTTGGAACTTTTTACTGAGGGAAAAAAATCGTGTTTCATGGAATTTTTTAAAAGTTTTTTCTAGTATTTGATGAATTCTCAATAAAGCATGCTAAAAAAGTAAAAATACTTCAAAAATTCACTTTAGTAGAAGCAAAACAAAAAAAAAGTCTGGTCAATCTGTATGGCTGTGAGCCTCTAGCTTAGAGGGTCCCACTGAGCTGCCCTGGGTTTGTCGCTGTGCTTCACACGTTGAGCAGGGAAGTCGGGATTCTTCTGGCTCCACGCAGCACTTGGGGCTTTCTGTGAACCGACTGGTTACGGCACACTGTGTCCAGCAGCTTCTTGAAGAGCAACGCGGTGAAAATCGAGGTAATGACCTCGCGAGGGAACTGCTGGTGTTTAACGTTAAAGTCTCGATCGGGATTTTGTTGAGGAAGTGACAGCGAGAGATACGGTCTTCACATTGTCGACAGAAACTAAACTGGCCGACAGCTCGGCTGTGCTGGTTCTGCTGGCATCTGGTGACCGACAGCTTTGTTGCCTACAGCGCTTTCGTGGTTCAGGCTGAGGACCGAGGACGTAACTCCCAGCGTCCTTTGGCGGGCTGTTTTCTCCCAGTCCCGTCCGGTGCGGCGCACACACCAAATTTAACAAACGGCGGGGGGCAGCAGGCTGCCAGTCTGCCCCCCGCTCCGTCCACTTTAAACATCATTACTTTTTCGTTCAAACGACCGTCTTCCTATTACATATGTTCATCCGCTGTTCAGAACACGTGGAAAAACATTCAGCCAGTTCTGCAGAAGCGCTCATTTGCATAGCCAACGCAAACTGCATTTATGCAAACAAATTATCAACAAGGCTGGGAGAAGGAAAATTTTAATATATTTGCAGTTATCAAAAATAGAAAAACTTTTCAGTATCCTTTATTTTATTACAAAAACAACATTAACAGAATTAAGAATACAAAGTTGTACAAACCCTGGACAAAATGGGGTTATTTATGTGGATGAATGGGTTTGAAGTAGAAGTGTGTAAAAAAAGAAAAAAAAAAAAAAAACATATAAAAAGATGCAAAAGTAAATCCAGTCCATTAAAGATTAATCTCTCCCTTCAAAATTACAACGGAAACAGAAAAGATGCACACGCACGGCAAACAGCTAACGGCTATGTGTCGGACAGACAAACTGGAGCAAACGATATACGAGGAAGGAAAACAGGGAATCTATTTCTTGGGGTCTGACCTTCTCATACAGCTTGTGCGCACGAATGCCCGCGGGTCTGAGAGTTGCTATACTGGTTGCCGAGGAGACTGCGGTTGTTGGTTTTGGGCCCGTGGTTCCATGTGCTCGGCGTACTGACAGTACATGTTTACAGGGAGAGGAAAAACAGGTCCGTCACATCTAATGTCGTCTTTTTTTCTTGCTGCTGGGAGGCGCCGCAGAGGACCGGCCTTTCCTCTTCCTAGAGCTCTCGTCAGCTTCGTCAAAGTGACTCTCTCTGTCCGCTGAGACAAAAACGGTGACATCGGCGAGTGCATTTCCACTCATTTGGGGCAAAATTAAACACGCGTCTTCTGCTAGACTCACCCTTCCTGGCCTCTTCCTCAAGCTCATCCCAGTCTTTTCCGCTTTCCTCCTCGCTGCCCAGAGACGCACTGTAGTCTAACGTGCAAAACAGACGAGACACAGTCAAACGCGTGCATTTCTGTGTGTGGGTGTGTGTGAGTGCGTGAGTGAGCACACAGCTAACGTGTTACCCGAGTCCTCCGTCTCAGACGAATAGTCTTCGTCGCTGTCGTCCTCCTCTTCGTCGTCCTCTTCCGCAGAGGGGTTAAAGGTCTCGTCTTCCATCTCGGATTCCGAGTCTTCCCCATCCTCGCCGCTCCCCTGGGGGTCCCGAGAAGCATCTCAGCTCACCTCATCCTCACCCTGCAGAGCGCCACCCAGTGCAGACTTGCTGCATCACCCAGCTGGCAGAACGACCATCCCAGAGCTCCCACCTCGCTCTCTGGGTCCAGGAATGACCACCCTCCCTGCTCAAAGAAGCCCTATATTAACAAGGGCGTCGCTGTCGGGGGTCCTGCGCTTCTGCTGATGTATTTTAAGCTCCGTCCATCCAGCCATCCGCTGTGGGAGGAAACCAGAGGATCTGGAAGAAACCCACGTCGACACGGGGAGAACATTCAAACTCCGCATAGACTGAGCTCCATTCGAACCCACGTCCAAACCGTCCAGGCTCTGCGAGGCCATTGTAAATTTTGCCATTTTAGCTCAAAGTAACAAAGACACTGGAACATCTAATATAGACGAGATTTGGACAAGCCGAGCGACGTCTGCGGTGATGAACCTAGTGTGAGAGGGGTTTGAATGCAAACAGATCCAGTTACTCCCCCCAGCTGAAGAGAACAAGACACACTTCTCAACAAGTGTGTAACTCGCTTTCTTCACCACTCATTTCAGCTTTGGATCAAGTGACCACCAAGAAACCTGATAGTATGCCGATGATTTACATGTTTATCCTGATATGAAAAATACATTCAAAGAAAATACAAGAAAATATTGTAACATCGGGTGGAATTGTGGCTCCCATCATGCTTTGCTCTGTGTACATTGTTCATGTGTCCAACCGTGGTGGGAAGTCCAGGGCTTGGAAATGACCACGAGGCTGTGGGGGGGGGTGTGACAGTAGTGTGGAGAGGTGTGTCCTGGTGCTGTTGTCAGTCACACCACGTGAAGATTAAGCTCGTGGTCTCACAGCCGACGTGGGTCATTCAAAGGTAACTTTATCTTTGTTTCTGTCTTCACCACAAGTTTTCTCTTCACACAGGAATGTTGAACCTTCGTTTGAACGTCTTGTCTGGTAGAACAGCCTCGACACGCAGTACTCGCTGTTCACTATGGTGATAAAGCGCGCTTTATAGCATTACTTTCGTTCACGTTTCATTAATAGACAAACCTGTTTAATTCGATGCGGGTTGTGGTGCAAAACGGAGACTTTTACGAGCGGCTTTACTCTACACATCATCAGCCTGAGGTGGGCTGCGAACCCCTCACCTCCCGTGTGAGAGGCGGCGTCGTGGACACGCGTTCGTGACCACGGCGACTCTCTTCTCACGAGGAGCTGCTGTTGACCGCGATCAGAATCAGCTCTGCTGCTGTCCGTGACGGACCAGAAAGGCTGTCGATCTTCTTGTCACCTGTTAACTGTGGGGCCACGAGACGAAATGAGGCCGCATTTACGTTAAAAAAAAAACTTTCACAGCTAATTTAAACTTAAACTTTAACAAATGCAATATTACGCCGTT
Organism: Arapaima gigas; assembly: GCA_900497675.1. NCBI lineage: Eukaryota > Metazoa > Chordata > Actinopteri > Osteoglossiformes > Osteoglossidae > Arapaima > Arapaima gigas. The sequence continues at coordinate 450,503 of UFQX01000543.1, read as the reverse complement.
TCTTTAGCTGAGTTCAAACAAATCATCCATTTCCACCTACAATTTCAAAAGGACTCTGCGATTATCGTGGAAGGAACTACAAGTCCCGTCACGTCTGTTTCGCCTCGGCTCCCGTTTTCCTCCAGGGGAGGCGGTTTGGTCCTCCTGTAAACACCACTTTTCTCCAAACATTCACAGAGACTTTGTGTACGTTGTACATTAGTTGTTGGTGCAGAAGAATCGGCGAATGACAGAGAAGGGACCTGAGGTAGAAATTCAGTCAGGTAGCTGAAGTTGGTTGTTCACCTGAGGCTTCCTCAATAGACCACGTTCATGCTTTTATTGTCCCGCTTTCGATCGGTTTCTTCTGCTGAAATGTGTGTGTCTGTTGCTGAATGTTCTCATGAGGTGCAGGCGGGCTTTTTAAATGTGGTTTGTTTGTCAAGTTACACTTTGCTGGAAGGTGACAGTTTTTTGATGCAAAGGTGCTGTTTTTTTGCTCGCTGTTTGTGGCTTTTCGTCTCTGCGTGTCGACTCGTGAACACGAACCTCGACTTTGACAAATGTTATTGTTTATAGGAACATAAACTACTGTAAAGTCGGACAACAGCGAGCGAAAAACAGCAGGCGGACAGATGACACTGAACGGTTGGCAGTGATATTTTATTTGAAAGGTGTTGCTGCGTTCACATTGTGAGAACTGAAACCACACTGTTTCAGTGAATGTTACTTCTCCAAACATCTGTTCGTACCCTGGACCTCAGGCAAGGTTGTTTCCACAGCAAATCTGATCAGCGTGGCAATTTACATGACCTGTTCATGACGTTTCCCAGAGAGCAGCATACTGGAACCATGCTTTCACTCGTGGATCCATCCCTGCCCATTTATGTACGTCTGGTCAGAGTCCCACCTTCACCTGTTTTTAAGAGACGAAAATGAGCCACAGCCCCTAAGAACAGCAGACTGGAGAGTTGGATTTGGCTTTTTTAATTTGAAATGCTTGCCCTGGAAGTTGCCAAAGAGGAATTTTTGCCCCTGGTGGGCCAGTGTAGAAGGTCTGGAAGGAGCCATCCACTTCATTCACCACTCTTATCTGAGAAAACAGCAGACTGGAACCTTACTGTGTTTAGTTCTTGAAGGATTTATATAAAAGGCAATGATGCAGAAAGGAGGAGAAGGTTTGTGATTTCATTACCCCCCAGGTGTCATAAGAAACATGTTTCCTGTTGAAATGAGTGGAGAAGCTGGGCAGGGGCTGGGCTTCGGGAGTGTTTTAAAGCACCAGGGAAAGGGTGCTTGTTCTCTATGTTTGGGGAACAGCGGGGCACTTATTTGGAATTTCCACCAGATGGGGACAAACTGAGCAGCAGGCCAGGGCCTATTTGTTTAGCGCCGGAGTGAGAGAGGTCAAGGAGAACGAGAAGCGTACCTCCTATATGTTTTAACAATGTGAAGGATTTGAAATGTAGGAGAGGTTTTACCTCCCTATGGAACTCACAAGGGGAATCCTTCACTGATGCAGCCCAGATGTTGGGGGTTGCATCTTGTTTTTATAAAAACCTTTCAAAGTTAGGGAAACTGACCCGGTGCTAGAAAGGAGTTTTTTAGATAAGGTGTCATCCTGCGTCCCCCAGAGCGCCCTTGGTAGCCTGGAAAGCCCCATCGCTTTGAGTGAGCTGACCGAAGTGCTTGGTGAAGTGAACCGCTGTAAGGTAGACGGCCTGCTGGTGGGATTTTATTCTACCTTTTGGGACTTCTTAGGCCCGGTGTTTTTGCATGTAGCTGAGGAGGTGCTTAGCTGCGGCATGCTTACTGGAAGTATGAGGACCGGGGTGCTTTCCCTGTTATACGAGAAAAGCGATAAAGCCGATCTTGCCAACTGGAGACCCCTCGCGATGCTCGGCGTAGATGTGAAGCTCATCGCAAAGGTTTTCACCAGGCACTCGAAGCGGGTAATGGCCAGTTTGGTCCACAGGGATCAAACCTGCGGAGTTCCCAGGCGATCGGTGATCTGGAACTTGCACCTGGTTTGGGGAGCAATCGGTCGGGCGGAAGACCAAAAGGTCTCCTTAGCACTGGTCAGCCTGGACCAGGAGAAGGCGTTTGATGGAGTTGACCACCACTTCTTGTTTTAACACCTTGAGGAGGATGGGTGTTGTCCGTAGGTTCTTGGAGTGGGTGTGAACGCTTTACACGGAGGCAGGTAGCCGTGTTACCATCAACAGCTCCCTCGGTGAGTGGGTGCCCCAGCTTAGTGGAGTGAGGCAGAGCTGCCCACTCTCCCTGCTCCTTTGCGCTCTCTACATTGAGCCGGTGGCGGCCACCCTTCGCACTCACCCCGAAATCGACAGCCTTCTCCTGCCGGGAAGCGGCGGAGAGGTTGTAAAGGTGGCCCAGTAAGCGGACGACGCTACGTTGTTTGTGTGTTTGGACTGGTCCCTCGGTCGGACGCTGGACCTGGTCAAGGTGTTGGGACATGCTTCTGGCACAGCGCTGGTTCTCAACAAGTCACTTATCAAGTATTTTGGCAGCTGGAAAAATAGGACAGACGACATCAGGGGTTTTCCCAGGTGCGACAGTCCTCTCAAAGTGCTTGGGGTCAACTTCCTCGCAGAAGGCACGGGCAGGGCAAACTGGGAGGAACATTTGGCGAAGGCCAGATGGAAAATGGGATTGTGGAGGACCAGGTCCCTCTCACTTATAGGGAAGATGTTGGCCCTGAAAGTGGACATCCTCCCCACGTTGCTGTACTTAGCGCAGGTGGATCCCCTGCCCTTCTCTATGAGAAAAGGCCTTAGAAAGGGCACTCCATCACCCCATGAAGTCCTGGACCAACGTCGGGCCGAATGCTGAGACCTGGCCGGCTCATTACAGGTGTGCTGTTGAGTGGGGTAAGACCACCGCAGCTAGCGTTGAGGCAAGTACCCTCCTCAAACACAGGCTGCTTGTACAAGGCTCTGTTGGAGAGAAGAGGGACTCGGGCTCTGGTAGGCCTCAAGGACGGTACCTGGTCCCGGATTCAACCCAAGGGGCTCGACCACCACCTGGACTGAAGTGGCGCTGCCTTTTGGTTAAGTTGCCACTAAGGGACACACTGTAGAGGCACCATCTGTCCAGCTGCCCACACTGTCAGCAGACCCTTTGTGGCGAGCGGGAGACCCACACTCATGCCTTTAGGGACTGCGAGCAGGTGAAAAAGGTGGTCTGGCTCTTGGTAAATCGCCTGTGCAGAAAGATTGAACCACAGATGGTTTTGATGTACGATAAAGTGTCGAAGGGGTGGAACCCCGACGTTCAGCAGGCCGAGGCCGCCCGGGGGTGGCTGGTGATAAGCGTGACTAAGCAGACGTTTTGGAACGCAAGATGCCAGCTGGTCCAAACAGGGGCAGACTTGGGCATCCAGGGGGTGTTTTCAAAAATCCAGGCCAAACTAAAGTTTAGGATGGAGATGGATGTCCAGCAGTGGGGCTGCACAGAAGCCAAGGAGAGGTGGAAAGGCCTCTTTCGGCTGTAGCCTCGAGGTTTTTGTGGCATCTTCTCCATCCTGGGTAACACACGACTGTTTTTGCAGACAAGGACCTGTGACCCTTATTTTTGGTCAGCGTGTGTGTTTACTTTTTTGTGTTCATGTTTTATGTTAGGCATAGGGTTTTACTTATTTATTCACTTTTATATATTTAGCTGTATATTTTGAGTATTTATTTACATATATTATGTATGTGTTGTTTGACAGCCACATAGATTAAAACATAACAGCCAAAATATATCTATCTATCTATCTATCTATCTATCTATCCATCTATATTTAGTCCTTAGTTTAGTGTAGTTTTTCAGAGGTGGGTGTTTATATAACGTGCTGTTTTTTGTTTGTAATTATTACTTGTCAGTTTTTTTTNTTTTTTTTTTTTTTTTTTTTTTTTGCTTTCTTTCACCCATTTGTTTTTAACTTTTTTTTTTTTTTAATAGGGCAAGACCTGTGCAAATCCCCACAAAGGTGGGTTGAGTTGGGCAGCACCCTGGAACAGGCCAGGGGACCAACCATCTTCTGCGGTGGAGTCTGCTGGTAAGTTTCCTATAACCTTTGAGCTGGAGCCTTGCGGTATGTTTTTAACTGTCTTGAATTTTACCGTCATGTATCAGAAATACTTGTTTTCCTTAATTAAGATTTTATAGATTAGTTTTATCTTGTACATGACGGTTTTAACTATTTGTTGTAATGGTTTTATTAGTAGTTTTAAAAGTAAAGTAGGAGATGATGAACGGAGTGACTATAACTGTCGAGGGGGACAGTCGGTGATGCTTGACATGGTGTGTCTGTGTGTCCATTCTGATCCGGAAAGAACCTGAGCCTGGGGGAGACGGGCTGAAGACAGTTATTTTGATGAAAGTTCTCGGCAGCTTTGCCTTCTTCCTGCTTACTTGTCCTCACATGCTGGGTTATTTTGTTAGTTAACTTTCACTAGTGTAGCTGGTTACTAAGGTGTTAAACTCCAACACTGTATAGAAAAACAACCCAATCTAAGAAGTTTGAACTTGCATGTCAAGTTCCTGGCTGCGCTGTTCATGAGACTTGTTCCTCTTTGACAAACCCTCCCTTGGACAGAGTAGGTCACTGAGGGCATCAGCTGCTGAAGACCCTTTCATATTGTTTGATCTTGTTCAGTAACCGGGCTTTGTCTGATTCTCCGACGTTCTTTGGTTTGGCACCGTCTTACTTCCGGTTCCCCTGGAAAGCGTCCACGTTCGTGCCACTGTGAATAGTGTCAATATTAAAATGGTCACGAACATGTGCACCACTCGCTTGTGTAACTGTACAGTTCTTGGCCAGAGACCACGTTGACGTTACAAACGGTGACGACTGCTTTGCACACGTCTTCCCTTCATGTCCCCATCAGGAGGAAAAAGTGAGAGCAGAAGTGAAGCATAAGAACTCCTCTAGTCTCTTTCTCCAGCCTTACTTCTCTTTAGTGGGCAGCATGGTGGGTGTAACTGGACTGGGGTTCGATCCCAGCTCAGCCTGTGTGGACTTTGCGTTTCCTCCTGCAGTGCAAAAGTACACATTCAGATGCATGGATGGCTCTTAAATGTGGTGTGAGTGTGAGAGAGAGCTTCACCCTTGCTGGAATGACCCAGAAGATGGTCCTCGTCAAACGATAAAATGCACTTCTGTCCTCTGCGACTTGTATGCTGTACGCAGGTGCGATGCGCAGGCGCGTCGAGAGGAAGGGTAGCAGTGGTTGCATGATGCTGTAAATAAGAAAGCGGCACAAAGGGCCCTGACCAAAGCGCTGCTGTGATCTGTATTTATGTAGAACTCAGTATCTCTCAAAAGAGCTTGAGGGTAAAAAGTTTGTAAGTTGGGGAGTCGCTGTGTAGACAGTTAATTGAAATAAGACGGGGGGAGACCAAATGATTAAAACAGAAGACGCATAACAAAGTCTTTACTTACTACATGTAATAAATACACACAGTGCAGTCGCCTGTCACACGAAGACCAGCGGATTAGATGCCCAGCTCTCCCAGTTCCTGATTTAATGCACAAACACATCATCCACAACAAAGTGTTTTTTCTCACCAGCATCACCTCCACTTTCTGCTTGCCGTGCAGCTGGTGTACTGTGGAAACCCAGTTTCCCTCAACAAGCACAAGAAAAGGTTACTCATCACAACATCGACTAAGTAGTCCTAAAATACAGTGACACCAAACGTTTTCTTTCTAGCAAATAAGATGCGTCTCACGCCGCACTGCACGTTCAACCAGCCCTCGGGACCCGGCAGGATGTTGACTGTGTGGCGCGGTGGAAGTTGGGCGAAAAGCTGCTGTGAAGGGCGCCAACCGGGATTTGGTATGGAAGTGCTGAGTGAGGATGTGGGTGCTTTGCAGAAACCAGGCGGGTACAGAACCTTCTGGCAACGCAGGCGATTCGGGACAGATACGTACTGAACCGCAGGTGGGACATCTCAGGTGCCCTGTATTTAAGCGCAACAATTCTGAAGGTGACTGATGGTACAGCGATGGGTTGATCCCTTTACAACACCAGGTACACGTCTGAATTCTGCAAATCCACATCGATAACTGTCAACAACGTGTTTTCAGATGTCACTCGAGTTTAAATGAACAGTGAAGCAGCGCTGCAGCTGACGTACAACAAAGAGCATCGAATGGAGCACGTTTTCAACACAGCACGACACAACACGGCTCCCTGGGGGGGCGTCAGCAGGATTATTCATCAAACCTTCCTTCCAGGATGCTGTCAAAGGAGAACGGGATAAATTTGAATCCCTGTCCTGTGTAGAACTTGTTCTGGAACTCCACCCTGAAGGAAAAACAAAACAGTTTCAGCAACACTTTAAAATGCAGTTTTAGTACACATTTATCCACTAGGATGTTAAACACCATTTAGCGGTCAGGGTTAACCGAGGCGGTTCCTTTTCCCCAGGGCCCTTTCAAGAGAATTGGTGCTTGAGAGCTGTACGGTAGAAGAAGCGTTTCAAAAGTGCAGCAGATGAATATCTGAAGATGACTCGAGGTGCACTAATTCCTTGCTGCGTACAATTCGTATCAAAATGAAATGGCAAATGGTTTTTATGATCTGCACAGTTAACGGGCCGCAGGTTTAGACTGACTGAGGGGAGAACAGTGACGCACGTGCTCGTAAATCATTTATCTTTGTACCCCCGTTAATAATCACGTGGCAAAGTTCACTTCTGAAAGGGCTGAAAGATCGGGGTCCGAGTGCCGCTGCTGCAGTACCCGCCGTCAAGGCAGTTTTCTGTTGGTACTTCGGTCGACTGATGGTATCGCACACAATAACTCAGTAATGTGCTGCTGTGTTGATGACCGAAGTAAAACGCCGCTGGATGCTGGTCTGTTGTATAAGGAACCGGTACGTTGTGATTATTCGTTCTTTAACTGCATGAGCTGGATGTGTCACTGGTATGCCGACGTCACCTCTGTCCCTTCGGGCAGTGTCCCGTCCTGGTAACGTAGCCATTGCTCCGGTCTCCATCCACGCTAGGGATTTATTGTCCAGCTCTGTCCACTTTTCACTGCTGACTGCCTCCTGAAGACATTAATATCAGTTTCTACAGCAGAGCAGCTTGTTTAAGCTGGACTTGGCATCTCCAGCCTTCATTCCGCTTAACTTCACACTAACCATGGAAGAAAGTGCTCAGTGCCAGTTTCCCAGGGGACACGGTGCCTTTCATTTCCTTACAGACAAACGCTTTCCTTCCAGCAACAATAAAACAACGACCTTCCAATCTGTGAGAGAGCTTCCTGCTCATTATTGATCTGGTGAGATGTTGGATCCAGGTGAGTCCTGCCTGTGGGATGAAGAGGGCACCTCCAGCTCTTCTGGGTCTGTAATGATGCACTGATGGGGAGTTAGTGATGCTGATGCTGCGGCGGTCAAGGTGACCAGGACCGGCTCCTCGTGTAGCAAAGACTGCAGTTAAGGCTTTTTTTTTTTTTTTTTTTTTTTTTTTTAAAAATTTTTTTTAANAGGTAACCTTACCTGTCCATCAAAGTTAAGTTTTTTTTTTTTTTTTTTTTTTTTTTCTACAGACATTTTCCAGCTCATCTTTTCTCCAAAATCTACCTGTGTGGAGTGAAAGGGACCTACATTTCAAAATTATTTTATGTTTAAAAATAACTCAATGGTGCGTTAAATCAGTCGTGGATTGAAATCTATCCGTTTCTGTTCTAAACATGAATTTGACTCAGTTCTCTTCTCCCAGAATGACAAAAAACTGTCAGAAGCCAAACATCTTGTCTTCAGACCTTATGCAAACCTGTGTAAAACACAGTTGTGAACTATAAACGCGAGGATGCGATTATCTGTCACTGTGTGTTTTTTGTGCTGCAGTTGGTCTGTTGCGACACACCTGGGAAACGGCTCTGAGCTGCATTCACTTGTCCTGAGGCGCCCAGGTGGGCTGTTCCAGTAACGCTGCAGCTCGTCCTTCATGCACCTTTCTAGTGCGTTTCAAACAAGTGAAAAGGCATGAAAAGCTTCGTGTCAAATGTTTTTGGAAGAGAGTCATCTGGTCTGTGGTGAGGGTTGGAGGAGTTTCTGCTCCTCTCCCCTCCCCTCCTATCCACCCTGATCCAGGGGGTGAGCACAGCAGGAGGTCCCCCTTGCAACTCTGAACCTTCCTTTTGCACGTGTTACACAGCTCTGGCCCACAGGGGGAGCAGTTCAGTTCGACACCACCGCAGAAACATCTCCCTGAGGAACCACATATTTTGAAAGGGAGTGCGGAGAACCCACCCTTCCCTCAGACTCCCACTCGCACAGCTCTAATGGGTGGAAACGGCGCCCACAGTAGGTAGACTGCGGACATGGCGAGACGAATGATCGCTGCCGCCGACCCCCCCGTCACCCTGAAGTGGACTGAGTGACGGTCAGGCTGCTTTAGGACAGTGGTGCGGAGATCACTCACCAGTGCAGGCGCAGTGCGTGCAGGAAGGCCGACAGCCCCTCCATGATGAGCAGGATGCACACAGTGAGGGTGGCGAAGAAGGAAAATATGATGGAGAGTCCAAAAAAGCCGCCGTAGCTGCGGGAGGACAGGCCAATGTGCATGACCATGGTCCACAGCACCTCAGACAGCTCTGTGGGGGGGAAAAAAGTCCAGCAAGTGCCCAGTCATCCTCCTGCAAGTGTGTGTGCGCGTGAGAGAGAGAGATCTTTGCCCGGATCTGGTGACCATCATTTTCAATATAAAGTGTCACAACTGTGTGTATAAGAAAAGAATTCCTGTGTGTTCTGAAGGACCTTTCAAATTACAGCTCATGCAGCTGTGAAACTACTTTTCTACAGTAAAATCAATTTTCTTCTATGTCACTGAGATGTACGTCGATGACGTAGCCAAAGCGCCACCCCTTGCTGCTGCTGCTGCTGCTGCTGCTGCTGCTGCTGCTGCTGCTGCTTTGTTTTCATTCAAATTAGTGTTGCCAAATGACAACAGACTAGTGCAACGTTCAAACTTAACGTTTCTCCTCCTCCAGAATGAAACCCATTTTGTTTGTCTGGAAACGAAATGCAGTGTTTTAGCCGCGGTGAGGAAGAAACGGGACCGGCACTCACGTGCGTGGGCCAGACTCAGAGCCCAGAGCCGCAGGTACGAGGCGGTGTTGGAGATGCAGCCCAGGCAGTATTCGATGGTGTGGATGGCCTGATGAACGGCCACGTCTCCAAAATTAAACTGCAGGTGGAGAACGGGGGGGTCAGCGTGCAGCTCGCCACGTATCTGCAGTGTCTCAGGGAGGCAACGTGCATCACATGTAAATCCTGTCAAGGGCTCCCATACTGCTCCCGTGTTCTTTTCTGTCAAGCACGTTGTTGAAGTTCACGTGACGCGTTAAACGTGTTTCTCTAACACCAAACCGATCACGTCGGGGAGACTTTGCTCATACGGGACCTGTGACCAGCGGGTTCCTCCCAGATGGACGAGCACCGCTTGGGAGGCCGAGGGGCTCCCGCCATCAGGTTTATCACTCGGGACATTTGCACAGGTTTCTCTGCCGTTGGAAGCAGGTCAACATCACGTGTTTCTACACACCCATCTGTTCTGCAGAACTGTGTGCGATAAGGCGAAAGCTGGATGTGTCAAAGGTGCACAAAACGCAGGAAAAAACTTCCCTGTGAAGTCAGACTCTTAGAACTTTGTGAGCAAAACTTGTTTTCCACACAGTTATTTTGCTCTCAAGTTACATGCAGACAAAATGAGAAGATCCTTCATCACCAGTAAAGCAGCGGCATTTGCCGTGAGACTGGAACTCGGTGAGAGTGAAACAACTGGAAGTGACATGATGTTAGTCAGGCAAGCTGCAAATGGCACGTTTAGACCATCGTTGCAGATGATGAAGTGCAACGTAACCAGACTGCCGACAGTCGGTACTCAGGTGCAAATCCAGAAAAAAAACGTACAACTCCAAGTGTGAAAAGTTGGAAAAGAGCCACTCGGAGCACAACGTTCTCTGTGTGTGGTTGCAGTGGGAGTCATGGCAGAGGAGAGTGATGGAAACAAACACACACACACACACACACACACACACACACACACACACACACAGCACGGGCCAACAACATGCGACTGTTTCTTACCACTTCCTCCTCTGTGTGCTTGAAAACAATTACAAAGAGGGGTTAGAACACAGATGGCTGAAGTTGAACAACCACACAGGTTGGATCTGGACTACAGACACAAATTCTCGTCCTGTTCTACAGAAGACAAGATTCTTCCAGTTCTGATTAAACCTCAGGACCTGAAAGGTGGTGGGTTTGTTTCACTTAATAATCGCAGCTCTTAGAGTTGTGTCTAACTAATGTGCACACAGACCTGCACCCACACGCTTTTCCACAGCAGCCACACTTGCTGCTGTCCGTGACTCACAAGGACGTAGGAAAGCTCTGGACCGTGACCCATATTTCCCCTAAAGGTCCTTTTGCTCACACACTTGCTCTTGCTGTTGGGAACTGGTTAGGAATTGATGGTAATTATTTTTTACTGGATCTTTGTCACTTTGCTCAGCATTATTATCTATTGCCAATGCAGCTCAACACACTGGAGCACAGCGGGAGTGTGAGGCCATGTCCTGTTTGTGAATGTTTCTCAATAAGAAAATGATAAACTGCCCGATCGGGACATAAACGGCAGCATCTGCGCCCGGGTTCCCCACCTTGTCGGGGGTCCAGATCGCCGGCGCCACGGAAACAATGAAATCTTGATTTTTGCACCACAATCAATGACAGGCTTGTGGAAGCAGCTGCTTTTGAGATGATCAGGAGAACGTTCACATTCACTGATCCAAACAGGTGTTGCTCATTCATTATTGCTGCGCAACTCCATTTCAAAATATGCGGTTCCTCAGGGAGATTATTTATCAGCGCATACGTCCCTCACCGAGTAGTCCTCTCTTATCTCTGGCAAGGGGAACTTGAACTCTTCAACTCGCCTGTTCTACCTCTAATCTGCACCTCTCTGAATTGAGCCTGAAAGCCTAGACCCGCGTTGGCAGGATGACTGGAGGGAATAAGCATTTGTAGCGTGGAGATGCTGTTTTTTCACACGGGCAACACGTGTTTTCTCAGAAGCGCTACCACTGGGGTTGGTGGATGTTTGCGCTGCAGTGCAAGGCTGCTAAAGGCTCGCGTGGCAGGTAGGCAGGGCAACACGGGGGGAACCGGACACCGGGACACACAAGAGCGGCTGCCGTGGCTCAGGCCCTCACCTCGTTCTCATCCTCGGAGTGCTGGGACAGCTGGTCGTGCTGGATGATCTCGGCCTCGTCTTCCGTGGGTCCGTTGCCGACTCGGATGGAGCCAAATTTCTGTGTGCCCTGTTGAGTGATTCCGGTGCATGATGAGGACACGCTTGTTTGCTCTAAAGATTCTAGATTCTCACCAGGGCTTTCCTCCCTCTTCTGGGACTAGATACAAAATCCAAAAGTTTTATTTTGGCTCATGCCTTTCATGCCTTGGGTTCATTTTACCGAGCACGTGCCGAGCAGCCACTCGCACTCACGCCCGCACGCACACACGCACGCACGCACACAAGTCCTCAAACAGTGCCCTTCGCTAATGTGGATGAAGGTGCGAGATGAACTAAACTGCATGCGATCAAAGTGAACAAAACAACAAATTTAGGAAAGCAACGTTTCCATTATTTGGCTGAAATTCTAGAAGTTTACTTGATCTGCCCAAGGGTTCCTTCAAGTGTTCAAATGTGATGTATGGAGAGACCTACAGAGCTCTTCTAAAGGACAACAAGGGCGGCCGTGTTTACAGCACAGACGGACATACCAGGTGCTTCCTCCACAGGTACTGACGCCGAAGCACCAGTGTTTTCACAATCAGCATACAGGGAACACATGCAAGGGCAATGACCACCAACAAAGACTGGATCCCCATCTACAGATTCAAACAGAGAGAGGTTAGAGGTGGCCTTTGCTCTCCGACAGACACTCCACGCCACCGGGCTAGTGGACAGGCCGTGGCCGCCAGTCACCTGTCCTCTGTAGAGAGCCTTGTTTGTCGGGTCGCTGTAATTGAAGAGACACATGTTGATGAAGGCGATGAGCAGGCTGGGAGCATCCTTGGAGGTGGCAGCATCGTAGGCAGTCCATTTGTAGAAGATGAGGAGGATCAGGTACCCGAACAAACTGCTCATGAAGACGATCTCAGGGATGAAACCGAGGAAGATGTTGAGAGGTTTTTTGAAGTACCTGTGCAAAACAGAGGAACAGCCCAGGTTCATCTCCAACTTGTGACAATTCTCCAGCGCCACATCAATGTGAGGGGAAGCCTGAGACTTACAGGTGGTTGAACAGGCTTAGGGTGACACCGAAAAGCATGTGGATAACCCCCAAAATGACAGACATCTTCATTTTGAAGGAGTTGAGGAAGGTGAGCTTGTTCTGGGCGATGTTCCAAATCTGCAACACACAAAATCACAAAGCACAGCTGCCCGTGTGAACTGAATGCCTCATGTCTCTGGAAATAAAGGGCTTCTTTAAACGTGAGCCACTCACGGGATCAATGCCCAACGGATAGGGCCCGCCAAAGACGCCTTCTACGGCCGGGTCCAGCTGTAACACCGCGTTGCTTTCCAGCGCTTCAAATCTGCGGAGAGAAAGGAGGTGGGGATTCGGCTTTGCGGGATGCAAGCGTGCGGTTGAGCAGAAGACGGCGAGGATCCACACTTACGACCAGTTGCCTCCCTTTGTGCTGAACATGGGCCTCACGCTCCAGCCAGAGCCAAACATGTTCAAAGACTTTGAGAAGCAGTCGTTATAGATGATCCCAGTATAGATGGAGAAGATTCCCATGAGAAGAACTATGTACCGTCCGGCAAACACCATGTTGAACATCTGCAGGAGGGGAACACGGTACGTGGCAGGGATTTAAAACCTTGGGATCTAATCTGGCTTTGCCGATGAAAGGAGTCCAGAAAGCTATATATTCTTCAGTTTCCTGCTTATATCCGCTAAAACGTCACAGTCGCCGGTCCGCACCTCATTGTCGCTCTTCTGAGCGAGCAGGCGGCTCTCCCTCAGGACCAGGTAGAGAGCGGCGCAGGTCATCAGCACCCCGTGTCCCATGTCCCCAAACATGACAGCGAACAGGAAGGGGAAAGTGACGATGGTGTAGGGAGCTGAACAAAGGAACATAGGACAGACGAGTTCAGAAACGAACACGGGTCCCACAAGCAAATGCATTTCAGTCTCACTGTATCTTTGTGATCAATAGACGGGCAAGTCATCTCCGGGGTCATTCAGAGCGGAACGACAACTGAGGCCGAGCCGCCGCTGAGCCGCGAATTGGCGACAACCACGATCATAACCCTACGATCAGATAGTTAACTATCTCCTGGAACCTGAAGTTCCCGGGTGGGAGACGGAGCCACGTTAACATGACGTGTGCAGTACCTGGGTTGATCTCCCTGTACGTTCCAATGCCGTAGGCGTCCACGATGTTCTGGAAGCCCGAGGTGAACTTGTTGGTTTTGTTGAATGTCGGTGGCGTCTGTTTCGTTTGCATCCTGTTGAGGATGGACGGCACCGTGGAGCCGCTCCGCTCCTGCGCACACAGGGGAGAAACGTAAAAAACCGGTGGCTGGCGTCTCGGAAGGCAAGCGGCAGACCAGACCAGAAGGATGGTTCAATGTCGACTGCAGCGTATGAAAAGCACACAACAGCTCACACGATGCAGGATCTCGGGCTTCTTCTACCCTGGAAACATCAGGAGAGACAGAGGACTCTGGGAAAAGGAGTCGTCCATTTATTCTACCGATCAGAGGTCAGAAGCTGCCGTTTCCTTTGGTTTTTGTTTATTTTACATCAGACCTACATTTCCAATTTGGCTTCTCAAGTGAACAATAATCCTTTTTACCAAAACTGCGTTGTTTATGATCTCCTCTGCATCTCCAAAGCCCAGCAAAGACCCTTCAAAATAGTCTTCAACTGGTTCCTTCTCAATGTGGCCGTGTCTGCAGGACCCTCGGGGCCAGGTGGGAAATAAGGTGCAGACTGATACCCCCTGCCGTTTCCCGGCCACAGTAAAGCCTTTTTTCCTACAGCTGTCATCACACTTTAGCTCGCAGCCCCCATGCGGCTATTTGGAGTCACAATTCCGAATTCCTCACGGCTACTTGAACAAACAGCGAGACTCAAACACTCCCCTCCCACTCCAGCCTTTAACCTCGAGGAATTCCAGTGCCGAGGCGACGTGACCAGCTCCGTGCCGCTTCTAGAACATGTTTGTAGGACCACTGGACCCGGGCTGAGCGTTTACTGCAGTGAGCCAGTGAACGAAACCGTTGAAGAGGACAGTAAACAGTCACAGCTGGAAACCTAGCAGATAAAAGACTGAAAACGAAAAGCAGTGGCAGCAGAAGGGAATTTTTCATCAGCCTAGTTCTGTTTTCTCGGGTTGTACCAAGCCAAAGAGGACGAGCCCACCCCACTCCTCAGCTGCCCCTGGGGGTCACCAGCTTTTCCAAAGCTAACCAAGGCAATCTGCAATGTGTGCAACACGTCCTTGTTCTGCAGCAGGGTCTCCTCCCCGTGGGACAATCAGGGGACGTTCTTACAGCAGCTGAGCCCTCCCTCCCCGAGCGACTGCTCTGAGCGTCTCTGGAATCGTCAAGGTCCTGGTCCTGACCGAGCCCAGCAGTCCTTCAAAGATACCTTTCGGCCTCTTCTACCCACGTTCATGTTTGTCTGGTCATCACCCACAGCTTGTGACCTCAGGTGATGTTACAGAGACTGCAGCAAAGTGAGAGCTTTTCTACCAGCTTGGCTACCCTTTCAGCACAACACAAACTGGTACAGAGTGACCACTCTGTCACCTTTCTGTCCGGTTCTGTCCAGCTCCATCCCTCGTTGTCCCACTGTCACCTTTCCAGCCCGTTCTGTCACCTTTTCGTTCCATTCTGTTCAGCTCCGTCTCTCTCTGTCCCCTTGTCACCTTTGTCTTACCCCTCTGCTGCCTGACCGTCACTTAGCCAATCAAGAATGAGGAGAGACTGGATGAGAACTGACAGCTGAACAGGGATGAAGGGCAGTAAATCCTGCAGCTGTGCTTCATTAGACACCTCTCCGGTGCTGCGGGACACACAGACAGCTGAAGCTGGACATCAAACGCATGACTAATATTTATGAAAATGCAAGGAAGTGACATCAGTGGGTGAGACAAATCGCTCACTGCAGTTTCGCTGGCCTGGAACAGCCTTTGTTATGTTTGGCTGCTTCTTTCACTATTATTTCAGCGTCTCCAACTTCCTCTTAATCCTGCTTTGGTTGTAAAGCAGAACAAAACAGGAGCTTCAAGTGTTTTTCCACACCTGACACAAATTCCACTGTGCCTTTGTGGAACTCCAGAAAAGGACAAAAAACAAATACAGTCTTATAAATATAAATGTTCAATATTTTGTTGGTTTGCTAAGGCCTTTCCCCAAAGTCTCTGCTCTTCACCACTGTGCCACCTGCAGAGAAGATAAATACAGGAGAAAATGCCCACGTGGGGCGGAAGGCAACTCACCGTCCCTCGGCGAAGGGCGAACTGGATGGAGTCCAAGTCCGACACGGGACACCACACCTCGGCAATCAGACACTTCTGGGTCACGTCAATGTTGCAGAGGTTGAGAGTGTGGTAGATGGCCTTCATTTTCCGCACCTTGATAAACCACACCCTCACTGCCTTGGCTGCGGCCTGCAGGACTCTCTGACGGTGGTCCTCTGTCTGGTTCAGAACCTGAACATACAGTTCCGTTTTTTACCCACTTTTCCAAAACGGTTTACAATGGTTTACCCACTTATACAGCTGGCTGATAGGTGTTAGAGCAAAAGGTGGGATTCAAACCTGCGTCCTGTGACTGAAGAGATAGGCAGACACAAAAGGACAGATCAGAGCTGATGGTATTTTAGGGCGAAAAATGTGATGAGAGGAAGTAAGTACGAATGCCAAAGAAATGCCAAAGGAAGGGACCACAGAACTGAATAAAGGCACCATAAAGAGACAAACTGATTCCTCTCAGGTCGGCAGCAAAAGCGACCGTGTTCAAGTCGTCCACCCTCCCGCATGGACCTAAGTATACTGTCCATTCTGGGCAATACACAGGGCTTCCGGCTGGTGTTCCTCTCCCGTTGCTGATGCTGTGGGACTGAGGAGCGGCTGGAATGCTGATAAATCACAGCTGCCTGAGAGACTCACACCAGAAGAGTGTTACAGTCTGGCCACGACACCTTCACTGCCCAAATTCCAGGGCGAATGTCACCACGGTGCTCAAGTTCACCAGACAGCACGAAGAGGGGACCCACAAACACAGCAGAGACTTTTACCCATCCTGAAAAGGCGTGTTTAGGACCCTGCCCCAAACAGCGCAGCCCGACACGTGCGCAGCTCCGCCGACCGCAACTTCGCTACTGTGACCACTGAGGGCGGGTGGCTATCTCTGCGATCGCTTTAACAAGCAGCCAGTTTCCCCGTGTTCAGATGGCTGCGTCTGCGGCACCTGTGGGTTCTTCCAACACAAGAGCCACACGGGACCGAAGAAAAGAGCAAAGTGGGCAGGTTGCACTTCTGTGGGGGCTGAACAGAAGTCAGTGAGCAACTCGTTCAGGTCCTCTCTGTCCCAGAAGTGGACGCAACACTTGTGAGGTGAACAGTAGCAAAAAACACCTCCCCCACCCCCACCACTGCTCCCCCGGAGGGTGTGGAGACTTCCCAAGCTCACCTGCAACCTCTCATACTGAATAAACAACTAAACAAACAGCCTGACCTGAAGTACTTGGAACACTTGAACAAACTCTAAAGGCTTCCTCTGGACTTCGGTGCTACTACTTTCATAAACATACAGTCGCTTCTGCCAGACAATAATCACGGATCACAAAGAGTGAGAAAACGGGTAAAAACGTGCACAAGTCTAAGGACGGATCCAGAAGCGGTTCTGCCCGCTTCCCTGTGCAGTGATGGCGTGTCCCTCAGAGGACATCGCTGCTCACTGGACTAGTTTAGCTCGTACCATCTGAAGGTCATCGATACGGGTGTTGACCCCCGCCGCCATCTCCTTCCTCTCCTGCGGCGTCTCAGGGCAGGGATACAGGGAGGCCCGGAACCTGAAACGCACAGAAATGAGGGAAGACGGAAGCGGCGTAATCCATCTCTCTCCAGCACCACTCATCTCCGATTGGAACCGACTAAAGACCTGATCAAATTTCACTGCTGTATTTTTTTAAAATTATTTAATCGTTTAAATTTTAATTGTATAAAATACACAGAAGAACATAAAATGTCATTTTCATTTCATCACTGAACTTTACCCTTCGCAGATCTTCTTGACCCTGTTCTTCAGCTGATCTCCTTGAAAGAAGATGATGAAGACGGACTTGTGAACTTGGTCCCCCTGCAAGTTCAGACAAAGGAAACTGTTACCCAGCAAAACTCACAGCTGGTGCCAACCCACCACTGCCATTCCCGGCACCAATGGTACTCGCTGCAGACCAAGGGATGCCTCTCAGCTCCTCTTCAGCACCCAACACCTGTTTTTATTCAACAGAGACTTTTTAGCACTTGACCAGCTCGGGTGCTAAAAGTGAAATACGAGATGACACAAAACACATAGAGGCTCTAAAGAAATTCAGAGGGATTAAAAAGAAAGCCAACAACATCCAGTGTGCCCAAGATGTACGGTGAGCATACAAAGCCACTGACCGTGGTGGGGTCCTCCAAGGGGTCCTCGATCTCAGCCTGGCGCAGGAAGACGTTACCGCGGCATACTCTCCACAACATCCTCTCAAACGTGGGGATGCGCTCCCTGTTGATCACCCCAGCTACAAACCTGCGAGATGCAGCAACACCTCACTGGCGGATCAACCAAACGTCTGCAGCCAAGAATGACGAGTCCCTGAAAGCCAACAGCGTGGCAGCATTTACAACATTGGATTGTACTGGGAGATCAGGCTCGCCAGAGTAGAGGGTGGCACCGGCTGCCAAAAGGAAGTACTCTTCCTGCTCAGCGCATTACCTCCAACCCACTAGGATCCTCTGAAGGAGAAGACAAACTGGTCACAAAAGGATGATAGGAAACCACCCGCCCAGACTCACCCCAGCCGCAGAGGCGCACCTCTTCCAGCCTCAGTTGGGTCCAGCAGGGAGGAGGACTCCTCCAGCAGATTGGGATCCTCCATCTGCACACGGCATCACACTCATAACTAATCAATGTTTGACAATCTACCAAACTGCAAATGTCCCAGAGTGAGAAGGTCAGTCAATTGGATAAACAGCCATTTTCCACAGTAAGAATCCCAAGTGGTTCTGAACTGACGAGAAGACAACGAACCTCATTGAAGAACTGCTGGGTTCGACGCAGGATATGCTTGAGCTCCGTTAGCTCTAGGAAGTTCTTCTTCAGAGCTTCTTGATTGGTGTTGATCTCCTTCAGCTCATTCTCCAGCTTTTCAAAAGTGGCCTGTGGGTCGGCACAGGAAAAAAGAGGCCGAGTGAAGAAGACAGCAGCGGCGTGCTGATTGTGGAAACAGGATTGACAAAGGTTACCTCCAGATCAATCATGTCCCTTGGGAAGGGAACTTCAGGATTCTCCCCAGTGTCCAGAATTGGGATATTGGCTTTCTTGATCTCCTTTTCCACAAACCCTGCAAAAATAATTTAACACTTATGTCAAAATCAACTTGTTCTGACACTGTTGTATCTCACAATTCATAACAATGTGGAAGAAGCAAAAGCCCAGAACAGTTATTCAGATCTTCAGCCAGTGAAGCCGTGACCAACTCGTCGTCATTACATTGCAAGTCACACTGAATAAAAGCTGCTGCTTTCAAATCAACAACTAGCTAGTTATGCTGACATGAACATTAAAACAAAAAAAAAAAAACTTTTCATGACACGCACTTAGCTTGCGGTCCATCTCTTCACAGCGCCTTACTTCATTGACAAACTTGCGCTGGAACACGTTCACGTCAGGGTTCAGCTGCACATCACAAAGTACAAGGCTCTCATCATCATGATCATCATCATCATCAGGTTCTAACAGGCCATGAGAAGCAGTAGTGTGAGCACAGCTGTGCTCGTAGACAGGATGACAAAAGCAAGAGTAACGTCCACTGGATCTTCTCCTCTTGCTCTGGATTCCATGACCACCGTAACGCTGTTACACGCCTCATCTGAAACCTGGATATTTCCGGAGCATCGGCTGTGTAAAAGCGGCTACTTAACAACTCCAACAGCAGTAATAAATAACGTGGGTCAAGGTGGAGCCGTTACTCACGTCCCGGAACTGGACCATTCCCAGCTCCCCCAGTTCGCTGACACAGCAGTACGCAGCCTCCGACTGGAGGAAGAGCTGCGCCAGCGTCATCTCCTCGCTTCTGAAGAGCTCCCCCATGATGGCAGGGAACACGGCAGATGAGGTGCAGAAACGGTCCGCTGTCGCCCTGGCGATGTAGGACAAAGACTTGGGTCAGTAGGTCGATTCGGAAAGAATTATTACCGTTACAGAGGAGACAAGATGTCTTATGGATGCTGAAAACACAAATACTACTTTGCTCCTTAAGTGATCAAAACAAGCACCAAGTGCTGAGCGTTCAATAAACGGGACTTCTGGCTTATCTCCTCGTTCTGGATGTACAGTTTTCCCCGACTTCTGAAGGTCAGGCATCCGTGAGAACTCAAACACTTAACGGCCATTCGTTTCCTCTGTTCCGGAGCCACCGACTGACACCCATCTGTAACAAACATCACCACGTCCACGTGCGTGCAACTAGGATGGACTTATCTCCAAGTAATCCCGTGTACACTGAAAAATGTACAGTTCCTTTCCGGTAAAAAAAACAGCTGTCAGCGCAGGAGGCTCATCTGCAAAACACACCTTTCTACAGCAGATTAATTCTACTGGGTGAATATTGGCCTTGGATCCATATGAGAACTTCGCCAGCATGAAAACACTTGAAACCGACCGTTTCTCAGACAGGTTTTCGACACTAAAGCGGATGGATTAGACAAGTGACCTGTAAATATTAACTATGTTACCAGGCTGGAATTATAACTAGACCCTCACGTGAGGGAACGTCCATCAGATGTTACAAGAAGCAAAATGACACCTATTTGCCACAAATAGATAATGTGCTCTAATGCCCTTAAAAAACTTGTTCTTCTGTTGTCAGCACAAATGTTTTGTTTTGTTTTTTTGTCACTGTAACTGAAAAGAAATTAGGAGCAAAACAGTCAAGCAGAATTTTCACGTGGCACCATCTGCCACCTGAAATCGCTGTGAATACGAGCAAGAGATGTTTTCCACTGGTTCCCTTCCTAATCCAGGAGATTAAGCCTGAGGTTCACGATCATGTGACCCTCGAGAGAGTAACCTGTCAGATCACATAAACATCACCACATCCCGGGGGTCCGTGAGTGAGAGACGTGCTCTGATAAGACGCAGCCGACTGACACCTTACACGCTCCGTGTTACGCAGCGGTGTGGGTTTCGCGTTGTCTTTCACTTAGTTAGCATAACTGCAGCTACTTCAGCCAGTTAGTTTGGTTTGGATCGGTTCCCTTTGACATAGCTCACGTTCTTCTCTCGGGGGATGTTGTCTTTAAAATGTGATCTATTTGCACTGTTACCCACTTTCACCTGTAAATAGTAACTCACTTTTGCACCGTCTTTTTCTCTTTCTTCCTGCACCCATCCTAACCACAGCCCTCCAAGCAGGTCGTGTTGCCCCCCTGGACACTCGGGGGCATAACTGTGTGAAGGTGGTCAACTTTTAGCCCAATAAATGGAGTCCAGTGCAGTGACCTCGGGTGTGCTGATGTAAGGGAATCGTTTTTCTCTCAGGAATTGTTTTATGTTTGTGCCAGTCGAATGATTCTAGGAACCCGCTGAAGAAACGAGTTCCTGTCCCCCTCGCGGTGTTCTGGCCAAACGGCCTCCCTGAAATTGGTCTGTGCTGTAAAACCAGTTTAACTTCCCCCTTTTGTCTCAGATTCCCACCAGGAAGTGAGGAAATGTGGGTGGGGCTACCTGTGCACGTCGCTCTTTCGGTTGGTCAGTTTAGGAGGTGCTTCATGCTCATTGGACTGGTCCGCTCCTGGGGCGTTGCTGTCCACGCAGCTTATAAAACCTATCTAAGATGCAGCCACGTTGCATTGCGTCATTTTGGGGTCGGGGTGAGGGTTCCCTTGCACAAGACGCCGCGTTAGACTCCCGGTTGCGCTGTGTAATTAAAGTGTGAGTTGGAACACACCTGAGCGGAACACCACACCTGCCATGCTGCCATGCTGCCATGCTGTCTCCTTTGCGGTTACAGTTTGGCTCGTGCTGCCGAGTTGGGTTCTCCATCTCCGTAACCCTTTTGCTAGTCTCGCCTGTCATGATGACAGCAGCAACAGCCCCCATCTACACTATCCACATCATGTCTGTAAGTTCACTTGCATTCATTTCTTTTGTCTTTACAATTGTACTTCATGCATTAGGAGTTGAATTAGTACTTGAACACTGAGTATTATGTGCATGTATGTTTAGGCGTCCAGTTCATAAGAGCGAAGTGAACTGAACAAGGATGGCGTTACAGAGCAGTGAAGGGGAACTGCCCTCTTATGCCGTGTTACGATAACTAATGGCAACTGTTGAAGGGACTGTGTCTTTTAATGGACTTGATGATATTTTAGCATAACTGGGTGTCGATTACGGCGATGGACTGGCATCGCACGTGGGGTGTAGTTTTGTAGCTTTGTGCCCAGTGATTCCAGGACAGGATCTGAAGCACCACCCTCACCCTGGTACAGCGGTTGAGAAGAACGATAACAGACAGTCAAGTTTTGGGGCTCGCAGGAGACATGTTGGTTGTTGCTACAGTAAAGTACACGCAGTATCATAAACACGCATTTACATACACAACTGTGAAAATCGTCTCAACTGACTGCATTCAGTGTTTTTTGCATGGCCTTCTGGGTGCAGTGGGAGTGCGGTACAGCAGTACAGAGGCCTGCTGCATCCCACTGGGCCATTCTTCCCTCTCCTCTTCTCTCCACTCATCTCCCTTCCTCTCCATCCTATCTCCTCATCTCCTCTCCTCTTATTCCTGCTCCTGTGCCTTCCTCTTCTCATCTCCTCTCCTCCCTCTCCCCTCATCTCTGCTGCCCTCCCTTCCTCTTCTCTCACCTCCTCTCCTCCCTCTCCCCTCCTCTGCTCACCTCCCCCTCCTCATCCCTCATCTCCTCTCCTCTCCCATCATCTCCTCTTCTCTCATTTCCTCTGCCTCCTCTGCCTTCCTCTCCTCATCCCCTCTCCTCTCCCATCACCTCCTCTCCTCTCATCCGCTCATCTCTGCTCCTCTCTTCTTCTCCTGACCTTGTGAAGGACGCCATTTGCAGGACACGCGCTGGGAATGAAGCTGGGGACGTTTCTCACGTCAGTCGTCTGTTACATAACTATTATTCGTTATAAAAATCCACTGTTGTTATAATTTAAAATGCCGGCGTGGCGGATTATTGCAGTGACCACGCAACTACCAACCAAACGCCCTCAAACTCGCTGAAATGTTATACACAAAAAATAATATACAAAAGGGAGAGCAGGGATTAGAACACCAGGAAAATATATATACAGCGTGACAGTGGATATTATTCACGCAACACCGAACGCGCGCGCTCCATCTTTTTACATTTTTCATTTTACAATTTTTTTAGGTACAATTTCTTGCACACGTTTTACATTCACAGACGACCGTTTACAGTTAGCAATAATGCTACTATATAATAATAATAATAATAATAATAATAATAATAATAATAATAAAACATCGCAGACGTTACCGCAGCAGAAGGTCAGTGAACGAGCAGGAACCACAGAGAAAACCTGACCAACGGCCGTTTCGGTCATTTTTACATTAAAATAACGGAATATAAACGCATCCAGGTGCCGCCATACTGGCCTGTCAGCTGCACCGCAACACAAATAGAAATATCAGGCGAAAATGCAGTGCGAACATTCCAGACACCCGGACAACACCAACGGGAACTGAGTTTAATCCTCCCAAATCCAATGTACAGAAATACTGTAAAAATAAAGCACAAACCGTGACGGAAGCGCTGCAACGTTCACCGATTCCCCGCCAGAGAGACACCAGCCGGCAGGAGTCCGCGGGCACGCGCGCGGCGACGTCACAGCGGCGCTCGCGCGGCGACGGCGAAGACCGCGCGTGACCCGACCCGACGGCCGGCGGCAGCTAACCGCTCGTCGTCACTATTATTATTATTATTATTATTATTATTATTATTATTATTATTATTATTAGTCCTGCTGCTGCTGTTTTAAAACGATGCCGTAAAATTGTCTTATTCTGAAATACGATCCGTTTTACATGTAATGAGTTGAGATCTGCATTAACTCAAGAACAGGTAACTGTTGTTTGTGTAAAATCAGGTAAATGTTCCACGCGCTCGCTCGCTCGCGCCCTCAGTCCCACGCCGAGCCACCCTGACGACCACAGTAATACTGGGGTAAAAGTAAACAGTTGGCTGCGACTCCCGGTTTGTCAGACACATTCGCTCCTGGATAAATATTTACACTCGTAACATTTCATGTGCTTGAGCCTTTTCTACCTGCCAAACACCCGCTGACACACACCTAATAATTCTTAGTCCTTTTTCAGATGCACGAGATGAGCAAAGTTAACCCGTGAACATGCAGCCTCTTGAAGGACAAGTGGTGTGATGGACGGTTTTCGGACACACGGATGAGCGGCGCAGGTGTCACTGAAGGTGAATAAGTGAGACAAACACGGAGATTCATCAGACCAGGTGGGCTGGGAGACATGAGATGAACCATCTCAGCAGCACACAGACGTAGCTTCTACGTGTCGACTGGCTGCATAGGAGACGTCGGGGAAAAACAAACGCGTGCACACACACACACACACACACACACACACACACACACAGAGAGCAGGTCTTCAGTGTTGTAGTTCCTGTTCGCTCCTTTAGACCATCAAAGGTTGTTTGACTGACTCCTAAAACTGAACTGAGTTGTTGATGAGCATTAAGCTAAACAGCGTTTCTTACGATTCTGTCAAGTCCAGGCCAGAAAACAGGCCACTTGAGCTGACAGAGCAGTTTACTTTTTTATCAGCCTTAGACACCTCCATATAACCTCTGTGACAAGTCACCCCCCCCCCCCCCCCCCCCCCCCCCAACCCCCTCACACTCACCCACAAAAAAAANACCCCTTTGACAAAACCCCCCCCCCCCCCCCCCCCGACTGCTTATAGCCGTTACACGTAACTCATGAAGAATTCAGCTGAAATGAACACGGCCAGCGATTCCCAGCGCTCCTTTTCCACAGCGCGCCACGTGATCCGGCCGAGTCTGTCGTCACGGTAACCAGGACAGCGGCCGTGATAAGACTGATGCTCGACACCTTTGTCACAGACAGCTGCCTCGCTTGACACTTTGGTTTTCGTTAATCCGGGCCTCGGTGGAGCTGGACCGTGGGAAGAGTTTGCAGTGTTTTCAACCTTCTCATAGGCACAGTGTTTTTACCACGAATTGGTAAAGTACAAATACTCAGCTCCACAAGTGGCTGAACAACTGCAGGTTTTTGGGTTAAAGTTTCATTTAAGCAACAAGTGAACTGAATGCACTTTGCTGCTAACATGAACGTTGAGTGAAATCTGCTGATGTTCCACATGTGACATGCTTGGTCGGCAGATAAGAGGAATGTTACACAGCAGCTCCAGATAAGCGAGGTGGGTCACTTTGCCTTGCAGATGTCAGGTTTACAAGGCCCCCCAGGGCAACCTCTCCGCTCACTTGGGACTCTGTAAGACCCCCCAAACCTGAGAAGAGCAGAGTGACCTGATGGGAGGGAGAAAGGAAAAACCGCACCTGTGCTTCTTATTTGAGGGTATTTGACCCCCCGGGGGATTCCTCGTTCTGCACTTCTCATGCTGCACTGTACGTTACCTACAGCAGTGACGACAAACACCACATAACCTGACGAGTGTTAGTAACGGGCACGTGAAACACAGCCAGTGCACAAATAGAGATACACTCGCTGGCCACTTTATTAGGAACACCTCTGTAGCTGCTCCTCCACAATTATCCAACCAAGGGGGAGCAGCACTGCGCATAAAATCACACCACTGCAGGTCAGGAGCTTCGGTTTCACATCAAACTTCAGACTGGGGGAAAATTGTGATCTCAGTGACTTTGACGATGTCACGGTTGTGGGTCCCAGACGGGAGGTTTGAGTATTTCGGAAACTGCTGCTCTCCAGAGTGACACAAAACGGTGTGGAAAACAGAAACCATCCAGTGAGCAGCAGCTCTGTGGGTGGAAACACCTTGTAGATGAGAGGTCAGAGGAGACTGAAGGCTACAGCCACTCTAATAACCCCTCTTTACAACAGAAGGGAGGCAGAAAAGCATCTCTGAACATGACGCGGGGAACCCTGAGTCAGATGGACTACAACAGCGGACGACCAGATCGGGTTCTGCTCCTGTCGGCCAAGAACAGGGGGCTGAGGCTACAGTGGACACCGGGTCGTCAAAATGGGACGGGTGAAGGTTGGAAAAACATCTCCTGGTCTGATGAATCTCGATTTCTGCCGTCACACGCAGACGGTGCGTCAGAATTTGGCGTAAACAACACGAAGCCGTGGTCCCAACCTGCCTTGTGTCAACAGTTGAGGCCAGTGGTGGTGTGATGGTGTGGGGAAGGTTTCTAGCACCTCTTTCAATCCATGTCACGAAGAATTCAGGGTGTTCTGAGAGCAAAGGGGGTCACACCTGGTATTAGAATGGTGTTCCTAATCTGATAGGTGTGACCTGGTCAGGAGCAGAAGATGCAGAATTCTGCTTGATTAAGGTGCGTTTTGAGGCTCTAGCAGAGACAGCTGAACAGCAGTCAATTCTAGACGAGATGTAGTGGCTTCAAGCAGTAGAAGAAGGTACTTGGCAGTGTTTGTCAAGTGGAAACATGGCTTTTACAATGTTCTGCTCATGCAGATCAAATTGAATAAAAGTCCTAACCAATGAAACATTTACAGCTTTTGGCCAAAGGGGGGGGTACGCCGCTGAATACAGTCCAGTCAGCTACAGCGATCCTTCCTGCAGAGCAGCGTGGCCCTCTATGTAGGAGGAAGCCCCTGCACACCTGGGGAGAGCATGGTAGTTCCACACAGGCCGAGCGAGGTGTGAATCCACCCCGCCCCCGTGCCACCTCTGTACGGACAACGGTCGTCTTTCCCTGTTTTAGGCTTTAAAAGACACACGGTGGCTTTGAAAGCAGCGTGAGATGCCTGCTCAGGCCACTGTGTTGGCAGTGCCACCTGCTGGAGATGTTACAGGCCGTGCGGAACGCGGTGAGTGGGCAGCGAGAGGGGCCCTTCGGTCCAGGCCGTGTGGAACAAACTACCGCTGTCCTGACCTCGTTCGCTGGAATCATCCTTTCCTTTGTGCTTCCACAACAATGGGGAGAGTTGCCACAGGCGCACGTGACGCTGCGGGGACCAAACCTATCCAGCTCAAGCGACGTTTAGCTTGCGATGTTTCCACACGATCCCCACCACCCAGTGTTTACACCAGACCTTCTCCACCAGCCCTCTGGCTTTGCTGTTGTGTACTTATCCGTAAAGTCCCACAACGCTCCACTGTTACCATAGAAACAGTTTGGTTCTACATTGCATCCTCTCCGAGTTTAATTTAAAATGTCCCGGACGGACGGGGGGCAAAGGGCTGGAGCTTAGGAAAAAATGATCCGAGCTTCGGCTTTACATTCCTCTTTTGGCCGAGCCTGTGCTTGCACAAGAAAAACTCTCTGAAGCTTCTGTCTAACTAGCCCAGCCGTTCCGGAAAGGGGGTGGGATGTCCAGGCCAGCAGGGGCCGGGCTGAGCGGAGCCTCACACTTCATTGGCTGAAGAGGGACGTTTGCGAGAAGCGTGGGAGGGGCAGAGAGAGGGAGCGTGTAGGAAACTTGCAGGGAAGTTCGAGGGGAGCGGTGGCATTTCGGTGGAGACACACATGCTGTGAGTTGTCTGCCGTGTGCAGCCGGTCGGCCTCCCGCTGGAAAGGTGGACAGAAAGAGGAAAGGAGACGGAAGACTAAGGACAAGACACTTAGGGCACACGTCGGACAAGCTTCGATCCCAAAAGCCTCTTTGTCAGCAGTTCTTTTTCCCTTTGTGACTTTGCCTTCGATAAACCGCTCGTAATGGCAGATTTGAGCTTGCAGCTGGAGCCAGCGGCCATGAAGGAGGTGTCGGACGACGAGGTGGCCTTGGCGCCTTCCGAGGACGAGGAAGAGGCCCCAGCCCAGGCAAAGGAGGATAAGGACAACTCGCAGATGAACGGGGTGATGGTGCTGACGCTGCTTGACAAGATCATCGGAGCGGTGGACCAGATCCAGCAGACCCAGAGTGGGCTGGAGACGCGGCAGCAGGAGATGGAGAGGTCCGTGACGAGCATCCAGGGTGAGCTGACGAAGCTTTCCAAGAGCCACACCACCACCGCCAACACCGTCAACAAGATGCTGGAGAAGGTGCGCAAGGTGAGCGTCAACGTCAAGTCGGTGCGCACCAACCTGGAGAAGCAGGCGGGACAGATCAAGCGTCTGGAGAGCAACGAGAATGAGCTGCTCAAGAGGCGCAACTTCAAAGTCATGATCTACCAGGTAAGGAGGCTCCCGTGAAGACCCTCTTCGCGGTCTTGCTGAAGTACTCGAATGCTGAATGCGGCGTTTAAGACTGCTGTGCCGTTCTGGGCAGCAGGGGGCGCGGCAGTCAGAGCCGCTGCCTTGCGCTCTTAGGGCCTGGGCTTGGATCACACATCCTGCTGTAGTCCTGTAGTTTCTCCAGGCTGATGGAGAAAAGCGTGAGACGGATGAAACGTTAATGTTTGATGCAGAAGTGAGGAGCCGCAATGGAAAACAATAAACCTCTTACGATGTCGCACAGCGTTGAGACCGGAGCAAAAGGCAGTGGACAGAAACGCATCCTGAGGTCTTCGGGAGGGACGAGGTCCTCGGGGTCCAGGCCGTCAGAGACAGAAGTAGATTTGACCACTCGAGTTTGTGACAAGCGCATCGGGCGCCTCTAGTCCGCCCCCCGCCCTGCTGAAGCTCACGTCGCACCTCGCGCTGTGTGGCGCTTTTGGAAACTGTGTTCCTCATGTCACAGGGTTGTTATGAAGGCCTCAGGAACCGGGTTTTGAGCTTTAGCACAGATGGGAAAGCAGGACCGGGCGGCTGGCGAGACGTCGACCGAAAGCCACTCTGCAGTTCGGGCTTCGAAGCCCAGTCTTTTTTTAGCCTGGCAAGCTGTGATGTCTAATAGCTTGCAGCTTGTGTGGTGTTTCCACCCCGCTGCGGTCCCGGCTGACGCCGCACGCCGGCTTCTGCACAAAAAGTCACACGTGAACCAGCAGCTCACCCACAGGGTTCAGGCGAGGATCGTAATGTCTTCTGCCCTTTGCTTCACCAACTAGCTTCCACAGCCAAGACCCTGAAGCATCTCGGGGTGAGTGGAGCCGTCTTCAGGGCGGGGAGGTAGCGCAGGGCAGCATATGGCATCTTTACCGTCCTGCAAAGAAAATATATACTGCTCGCCGCTGAACGTTTCTGCTTTTCCGCCCTGCGAGACGCCTAAATGACGTTATGTGGCAATTTAGGTAAAATGAGTGGTCAGGATGAGAGGGTCATGGCAAAATGAGAGGGAGACGAACTGCAGCTCAAAGTAGGGACGGAGGCCAGAGGCAGCGGCTCTATTTCTGCCCGGAGTCGACACAGTGTTGTGTTATTTGACGGGGGAGCTGGAAGTGCCACAGTGGGCAGGGACTCGTTGGCTTTCCTCTCCCGCTCGTTCCAGGCAGTGAGGCCCCCCCGTCAGCTGGGTTGTGCAAGACGGTTCTGTCTTCATGCTTTGGCCTCACGTGAGCCGTCGGGAAGCAGCGGAATCCCGAACGCCAGACCGTTTAAGTCGACCCGTCCTGGCGAATCCAGTCACTCACAAAGGTTGAGCCACTTTTGACACGCAGAGAAGGTCAGTGTTCAGAAGGTCCTCTGGCACAGAGGTGGTTGCTAGAGAACGTGATACCAGGGAGACCGACAGACACGTGTGTGAGCTTCTGAAAGCTGCTCGTATTTGTCTGAACTCACCATCTTGGGAAGATACTTCGGCTTGGGGAGCTGCAGCTGCACCTCTTCTCGTCTGTGAGCGAGAGCAGAGACCGAGTTCAGCTGGAGAGCACGTTGATGGGCTCCAGCTCTGGGTTGGCAGGCTGATTCATCCTCCTGGCATCTCACCCAGCCTCGTGGCCTCTCCCCGCTCTGGCACACAGCTGCAGCCCTTCAGCGCGTCTCCATCCCTCCGCAAGCCCACCCCGCCACGCGTTGAAGACCTTCTGTACATGTAAAGAAGCCAGTGGACGTGTTTCAGATCCATCAGCATCACTTCTTATCATACAAGTATGTGGATGGGAGGTGCAGCCAAACATCGTTGCTGGGGCTGCTCCAGTTTTAATGAGTTTTCCTTCCATGTGTTTTGGGACTAAACTTATTTTCCGCCTCGGTCAGACGGTCAGGGTCTGCTTGCAAACGCTCACAAACACGATGCCAATCAGACACAAATGCGAACATGTTGACGTGCGGCAGAAGCTATGAGAGCGCAGAGGGGAGGGAAGCGGCGAACCTCCGTGGCTCGGCCTCGGAGAGTGGGGCAGATAAATAAGGGAAACGTGCAAAACGCACTTGGCCTTTACCTCAGTGACAAAACAAACACGGAATACCTCCGAAAAGGACTTGGCATCAGTGGAAGTTTGTAAATCTCGAGGCGGAGAACCACCCGTGAAGCTGAGTCTCTTTTAAGCACCGTTTGGGCGGAAGCCTGGGAAGCTGCTGAAATGGCAGCAGCGCGGGTCCGCCAGGGGGGTCGGGCAGGGCATCCGGGGAGAACTTCCCAGAGGAATTCCGTTTGGTAAAGCAGAAAAAGAGATTCGCCGGCGGCCTAATAATAGGAAACCCTGCATACTTGTTAGATTGCGTGAGACAAAACTTGTTTTTTCCCCCTCTGGGAATCCAGGCGTCACACGACTCCGGGGCTGTGAGCCTTTCTGCTCGGCCCCGGACAGAGCTGTGCTGCAGAAGGAGCCCAGCTTCCCGCAACGCAAACCCCAAACTGAAGCAGGCCTGTCAGGGAACTTGCGTTATTTCCCGAGGAAAATGATGGAAGGTGCTGGATTTCAGCGCAGGGTGTTTGTTCGCATCGGGCCGCAGAGCTAAAAATAACACGATTCCCCCCTTCCCGCCCAGCGTCACGTCGCCATGTTGTTGTAGCTTCATGGTGGTGCGTGAAGAAAAACGCGACTTGAAAAAACATGTTTCTCTCAGAGGGGCAAAGGCCAGCCTGTCATTTGCACACTTCCAGCCGTGTTTTCCTGCTCTGTGCCATGGTTTACGTTCCCGTGTCGTCCGGCTGATCCACCGCGAGCTGGACCTTCTGGATCGCAGGCTGAAGAAAAGGCAAGGAACGTCCTTCGTGAAAGCGTTAAAGGCTCAAGTGTACACGGAGTCAGCAGATTTGCCTGAATTACATTGGTTTGAGCAAATGAAAGTAATGTAAGCAAATCGGGGAAAAGGTGGCACGTGATGCCAGGGTTCTGAGGCGAGGACGTGGGGATGCAGGGACACGGGGACGGGAAGGACGTCTTCCTCTGACGGCTCTCCTTCAGAGCTCTTTATGAAGCCGTCTTGTGCTCCGGGCAGCTGGTCTGGGTCGGTTTCCGCTGGACGCAGGTGGAAATAACTGCGCTGCTGGCTCCGCTGGGCCCTGTGAGCTGCCAGGCGGGAAGAGCCTCGCAGGGGCCTGCAGACCGCTTGGTTGGAAAGCAGAATGAGAGCGTTTGCCTCACACTGCCCTGCTGTTCACGTGACGCCTGTTAGGGAAGATCGTATTAACATCGCTGCTCGTCTGTTTGTTCATCGGTGTTTTTGGAATTCGCTCGCTGCGCTTTTGTTAAGTATTGTTATAGTACGATAAATTTATGGGAGTCCTGAAGGTTAATAACCTGTTGAGTCATCCAGATGGGCTGAGCTGTGGAAAGGGAAGCCCCTGAATTCTTTCTGCTCGTAAATCTTCCAGCAAAAGCCACAGAACTCCCTTCCTTGTTATGGGAAAGAGTGACACCATCGCCATGACGACGGCCTCCGCGCTGCAGCCTGACTCGCAAAGGCCGTGCGATATTTAAGGGCGAAAGGATGGAGATAAACGCGGATGAGGCGTTCTGAGCGCCGGGCAGTTCGGCTGAGCCCGAGCACAGGGTCTCCGCCGCGTCTCTAACGTCAGCCGCCGTCCTTTGCGGTCGCCCGGTTCTCCTTTGCTGTGCTTCAGCGTCCTGGTCTCACACCGCTCGGTTTGAAAAAGGTTTAGCAGAAGCATATTTAAAAAGAAACACAGCCTGGCGCGATGCAGAAGCAAGTCCCGTCTTGCAGAAGCCGAAGCGAGAGAGCTGCCGACGATGTGGGTGGCTCCTCGGCGGTGCCACGAGGTTCCAGAAATCAGCACAATCCTGCGGCGCTCTGGGCCACTCGCCATGTGACTCACAGTGAGGGGAGAAGCCGAAGGGTCTGATGTCTAACGCTGAGGAGAGCAGTGTAAAGCTGAGCTAAGTTCATAGGAAACTTCTCCCTCATGTTGTCCCACTGTCATCTACACAAACGACCAAATTGGGAGGACGTATAGCGAGGAGAAGCAGCCAGACTTGCTGTGTTCTCTCATCCGTCCCGCTGGCTGCAGAGACTCACGTCTGGCAGCGAGAGGAAGGAGCAGAGCAGCACCTACGGCCGACTTGTCTTTACACATTGAGCTGCTTCGGCGGGTCCCGCACGATTCCGCAGGATCACCTTCTGCCTTTTTGGAACACGACACACAGCTTTCCTTTCTGCACACGAGGGAGACCCTGAAGGCACAGCTGGAACCGACTCCTGGACCATGGAGCACAACCCAGTGAAACAAAGGTCTGCTGTGTCTCCCGGCGCGTCATACAGCAAAGTCGTGATAAGTCATGCGGATTCCTTCTGGATATTTTTGGCGAACGGCTCCAGCGTGAGCGGCCACGGGGGGGCCGTTACGTACGAGACAGGGGGACTGTGTGTGTTTTGCAGGATTCGTCCCCTGAAGCAGCCCGGCGAAAAAAAGCAGCATGAATGAATTCCACTGAGGGCCCACCGGTCAGTGGAAAAGTTCCACTGTGTTTCTGATTTCTCCCTCGTGTCGCCCCCCCCCCCCCCCCCCCCCCCCCCCCCTTCCCCCNGCCAGAGTGGCCGCTTCCTGTTAGGTTGTTAGAGCGGTCACCTTTCCCGCCTGGGCCCCCCCCCCCCCCCCCCCCACACACACACACACACACAGAGCGCTGACCAAGTGCCCGAGCCTCACTGGTTCATCCACACAAGCCTGCAGAGTTGATAAAACCCTCCCTGACCGCCATGTCACCCTCAGGAAAACACACTGACTGTGGGGCTGTTGTGGTCCGGAACCTGCTGTGGAAACACTGAGCACCAGGGTTCCCTCCCACAGCCACGTCTTCACGCTCAGTGGGCCTCTCGCAGTAACTCATTCGCCTGAAGCACGTCTTTGGACTGTGGGAAGAAAGCAGAAGGCCCGGGGGATGGTGGAGAAGATGTGATGTGCAGAGAGAGACTGAAGGCTGCGGTTAAGCACCAGCACGACGCGGTGCAGGAAAGCAAGACTTCGGCAGCGGAGAAGTTCCCCAGTTCACGGTCGCCAGGTCAGGTGCCTGGCCCCGCCCACCTGTCAATCACTCACCCTGTTACTTTCCCGCACCCACCGCAGCCCCCCCGCCACCTCTGTCTGTTACAGGATACCCTGCAGGGGGCTCAGCATCCCCCTGGCGGCAGGCGCGAGACCGCCGGCCGACTCCGAGCCCCAGCACAACCGGTCCAGTCCTTTTGATTCCCCAAATATCTACTCACTGTACTCACTGTACTGTACTCACTATACTGTACTGTACTCGCTGTTCTGCACTTGCCTTACTGTGCTGAACTGTGCTGTACTCACTGTACTGTACTGTACTGTACTGTACTGTACTGTACTTCTGGTTCCTGCCGTGAAAGTGCGGGCAGAGCGCGAGCCGCTCTCAGTTGTTCCACACGAGCTGGCGCAGTCCGGGGGGCCGGAGAAACGGAGGGCTTTGTTGTAGCAACGGGGCTCTGGCAGCGAACGACATGCCGGTGATTCAGAGGAAGAGCATTTAAGCTCAGTAAAGATGGAAACCAGCGAAACCAAAAAAATGCTACTTTATGATTAAGTATCCGTTTCCAACACCATAAAAAGCAAAGCGCGCTGGTGTGGGACTTGCAGGCCTCCCCCCGCATTCCTGGCCTCCGCCCCGGTCTCCAGGCCCCGTTCCCGCTGCTGCGGGGGACGTCGCAGAAGAGCACCTCTGAGAGGAGCTGGCAGGGCAGCGTTCGCCTTCCTCGAACCCCCTTTCACAGCCTCCCGCCGTGTGGCCGGATCTCTGAACTCTGAACGTGATTGATAGCGGAAAGCCTGGCATTGCCGTATTTGGCGCGTCTGCAGACACCTTCCGACCGCCAGCTTCTCCGCAGGGCCTGTGAAGACTCCTGGGAAGCAGGCAGGAGGACAGAGACCCCCGAGCTGCTCTGCTGGGGGGGGCTGCGGGGAAAAAGGGAGTTTGTTTAAGTTGTGGAAAAGGCTGGGAATGGAGACGTCTGAAAAATCAGAAAGACGTGCATTTTATTAACAAAGCTAAACGTGCTTATTATCTACTCACGTGAGGCTGTGTCACCTCCTTGGCCTGGTGACTCAATATCTGGAGACTTTGAGCAAAACACACGCAGTCGTACCCATTTCAACTGGCAACCCGCGTCTATATGTTGGTGAAGCAGCATCCTTAACGTTGTTCTTTTGCTCAGCAAGTTACTGAAGAGACAGGTGGGAAAACGGAGCTGGATCCCCGTGATGCTGAAGTCATTAAACGTGCCTCACAGGTCAGAGAATGTCGTGCGGCGATAAGAGAAGCGGGAACTCAGCCTGTCGATACGCGACCTGCGCTGCGAACACGTCCCTTTTGTCACTGTCAATATTGTGAAAAGAACTGGAATTCCAGCTGCGCGAAGGCGACGCCCGCAAGATAAAGTGCCAGCAGACGCCTGTCCGGGGGGGGGGGGGGNCCCCTGACAGCTTTGTGTGTGCAGTGGAGAGGAAAAGCTGTGACACAGGGTTGTGGGGGGGGGGGGGGGGGGGGGGGGGGGGGGGGGGGGGGGGGGGGGGGGGGGGCGATCGTTACCGTTAGCGACGGGCGGCTTTGTGAGAACGTGGCGGTGGCTGAGCTTCAGGGCCACCACCAGGAAGGCAGCAAAGCTCCAGATAAGGAAGCACAGCTTGTTTAATGGTGGACTTTAAAGGCCAGAAGAGCCCCGAGACCCGGAGCCACAGCAGCCGTCGGACAGTCAGACCCCGACGGCGATGCGCGGGTGACAAAAAGACGCAGCGGGCAAGAAGCACAAACCGCAAGCTTTTCACCCCCTTGCTCTTCTGCGTAAGGACCTCTTGGGCAGCCACACAGGTAGCAGAGAGGAAGAGCTAATTATGAACAGAAGAAAAGGCGGAAAGTTTGTTAGCCACCGTCTCACTTCCCACGCAGGGGCTTTTCCGCGTTCCCCCGCCCTCCCTCTGGCTTTGTCATCATCTGCTGCTGGCCAAGGAGCTCGAGCTCCCCTTCCTGCCCGGCCTCAGCCGCCGCACGCAAAGACAACAAGAATACGGAGGGAGGGGCCGTGCTGCAAGGGAGTCACGCCAAGGCCACTTCCTGAAGGGGTCCGTTCTTTTCCACGCGCTGCCTTTTCCACTTTCCTGCACCCCCAGGACAGGCTTTTTTTATTGCTCGCGTGCTTCTCCGCAGCTTGGCGGCCCGTTTCGGGGAGACGTGTTGTCGCCGTGTGCGAGCAAACGTACTTCGCGGCGAGCGATTTGGATGGAACGGTTTTCTGCCAGCTGAAAAAGCCAATGATCTGTTTGTCTACCCAGAGCGCAGCCAAAAAAACACGCGGCTGCTCCTGCTCAGCTGTCAACTTCTACCCCAGGGGGTCTCCGGTGGGCCGCGCTGCCAACATCGTGCACATCTGAAGCACGAGGAGGAGGAGGGACGGTGTCAGGCCCTCCGCTCCCCTCCCTCTCTGCAGGAATAGGTCAGGGCTCTGCGGCATGCAGAGCAAACCCTGTTCTTCTCAGAACCCGTCCGTGTCGGTAGTCACCTTTTCAGCAGGGCGCTGCTCTTAGACGGTTTTCCAGGTTTATCTTCGGGAGAATTGCAGGAGCACAAAGCTTGGAAAGGCACTTGTGGTCTGAGGCAGTTGCTGTTTTTCATTTTGTGCAGGAGTGGCCTGGGGGTTCCTGTGTTCTCCTGAAACAATGCACAAAGCTGGCTAGAGGTCTACCAGGAATGGTCTGAGAGTAGCAGCGGAACGGTGACTCAACAGCTCAGAATGGTGGAAAAAAGGGGTTGTTTCCACAAACAAGTCAGTGCATTGTAGGCAGCCCAGGCCCCCAAAGGAGGGGCTTCCACACCTGGAATGTAGAAAATGAGGAAGGGGATGCAGGCCTGGGGTGAGCAGAGTGCACGTGGAGGACAAAACCAACTCAGCTTTCCGCAGAAGGCCCCTGCGTGACGATCGTACCTGTCAAACACGAGGCTGGAGGACGAGCGAAGGCCGAGGGCCTTGCGAGGTGGACGTGGACGTGCCGAGAGCCCGGCTGCGCTCCTGTCACGTCTCCCCCTCTTCGCGACAAGGCTACTGTCATCGAGAGTTCATTAACACGGTACAATAGAGGTTTCATTGTTCTTGTCAAACCACTGGGGATATGGGGGGGGTCAACCCTCATTTCCACCTTCCTACATACAGGCGTCTGGTGCTGGTGGGGACGCAGGAGGAGTGTAGTGGCATCCTCTGGCTGGATCCTGCCACCCTAAGAAAGACATACAACAACTGCTCTGAGAGAAGAACACAGTGCTTTGAATGTGCTGACTGCTGCCTTCCCCCACCTTACCGTGGTACCGTGTGTCTTCAAGCGGAACCACGGCAACTAGAAGATGTAACTGCCTACCCCAATTTTTTATTATTTTCCCGATCCCTAAAGCTGACACCTGTTCGTGGTGTGGTGACGTCACCGACTTTTTTTAAAAAGGACCCAGTTACTTCACTTTAGTTATCACAGCACAGTTCAACAACACCAAAAAGTCGAAGTGTGCAGACGTATTGAGCGAAAGTCCAGATGAAGTCGAATTGCGTTCGGGGGAATGGCCACATCTCGGGGACAGATGGAAACTGTGCCTGGTTCTTTGAGAGCTCGCTGTCGTTTACACACTGCTAACGGATTCATACCTTACATTGTTTAGCGAAATATTCATCTGTACAAGTGGGTGAAATGCTGTGATTCACGTTGGACGAAGGCGTCGGCTATGCAACGTGATTGTAATATGTACTGCGGAGCTCTGATTCTGGGTATCGATCTTCCTAAATTTCTATACTCAGAAGTAGAACTTTTCTCAACTATTAAATGGCTTTAACATTAAATTTTAAAAAATAAAACTGATTAGACACTCTGGGTTAATTGTGAAGATCAGGACCGTTATGTGGAAAGACTACGGTGACTTCATTCACCGTCAGAGGGCGCTGTTACCTCAGGTAGAATTGAAGTATCTGTTAAAGAGGAACCCAAACATCACAATCTGTAGGATTGCTGTTAAACCGAGTTTAATTTTGACACCTTTAAGTAAAAAAATTCTGCTGAATTCGGATCGAAGCACTTTTCCTGTCGCCATTTAGTCGGTTTCCTTATTAGTTGTCTTTGGGTTCGTGGAGCCCTTGTTACGTTACAGAAGCGACGTACCGACACAAATGAGACCACACACCGCGCGCCTCACACCTCCACTTCTCAATAACGGTCTCCGCGGGATAACCGAAGCCATCTCGGGCCCACCTCTTTTGGAAGCCCCTCAGCACAACTCAGAGCAGCGGATCCCTCCAGAAACGCTGAGAGAACCAACCTGAAAGCGGTCGCAGGAGGGAGTCGGCTTTTGGACCTCTAAAACTTTCTATACCTGCACCAGTTTATAAATCCATCTCTAAAGCAGCTGTTTGCTTTTCCAA
Source organism: Arapaima gigas (assembly GCA_900497675.1). Lineage (NCBI taxonomy): Eukaryota > Metazoa > Chordata > Actinopteri > Osteoglossiformes > Osteoglossidae > Arapaima > Arapaima gigas. Next base: position 413,319 of record UFQX01000543.1, on the reverse strand, counting down.
GCTGGGGATTTTGTTGTTTTTGTTAACTGTTAGTCAGTACTAGCTAATGTTTTACACTCCTACCCTCGCTCGGCCGTGGCGGGCTGCTGTGTGAAATTCCGCCGCAAACAAACTTGTGACCTGCTCTTACGTCTCACTTTTTCGCAGGCTGTTCATGTTGCCGTGGTTTCCCTCGATCGTGGTGAACATTTGACTGAAGTTTATTTTAATGAGTCATTTTTCCTTTACGCACAGAGGCTCCAAAAACTATATTTCCATATACAGTCAGTGTGGGACTCGCACCCATTTTGAAATGCACAGCACATTTGCGCGTCTGTCCGATGTTCTGGACCTGCTGAGAACAAAGCCACTGGGTAACATCTTCTTTTTTAGGATTAAGGCATTAATCCAGTCATGTGATCAGTTTCTTCGTTGCCCTAACTGGCTCTGACCGCCTGTTCATGAGCAGCAGGAGCTCAGGTTTTGCCACCACTCACATACATGTATGTTTCAAAGATGCTTTTTCTGCAGAAACCAAACTGCACATCATAAAACAAAAACCAGCCTGGCCAAATATCCACACACCTTTTTACAGAAGTCCTCAGTCAGAAGATGTGGTCTTATCTGATGCGAGTGTCCGCGTTCCGGCAGTTTTCGCAAGGTTGCGGGAGGCAGTGCGGGTTGCACAGACTCCCCGGGTTCTGCGTTTTAAATACAAACTGGCGTTGCATATTTCAGAAATGTTACCGTCTTCTTCTCAACAGGAATTGAAACTCGTGAATTGCTTTTCACAGGTCAGTTCTGTTTTTGGGAACTTGGGTCCAACCAAGATTTATAACTCATTATAATTCAGAGTCTACTGATGGTTTCCCATAAGTAACGTACTTTGTATTGGTGAGCACTAACTTCCCACTGTTGTGTTCGCTAAACATTGTTCTCGTCTTCTCCATCTCTGCAGGACGACGTGAAGGTGCCCTCCAAACTGTCTTTGTCTAAGTCCATGAAAGTGTCTGAAAGTGAGGCGGGACAGGGAGAGCCAGAGCTGAAGGAAGTCGCTGAGGAGAACGAGGGCGGCAGTGAAAAACTCAACCTTGACCTGTCATCTGATGAGGAGGTCGAGATCGAGGAGGTCATCGAGGAGTCGCGGGCGGAGCGCATCAAGCGCAGCAGCCTGCAGCGAGTAGACAACATCAAGAAGGTCTTCTCAAAAGAAAAGATGGAGAAGACCAGACAGAAGACCAGGGAGAATCTGGAGAAAACAAAGCAGAGGACCAAGGAGAATCTAGAAAAGACCCGGCAAAGGACACGCGAGAACCTGGAGAAGACCCGGCAAAATATTGAGAAGAAAATGGGCAAGCTGGGTACTCGGATGACAGTGAACCCCGAGCGCAAGGAGAAACTGAAGTCATCCCGGGATAAAATGAAGAAATCCTTCACTCCTGACCATGTTGTATATGCGCGCTCCAAGACAGCAGTTTACAAGGTGCCACCCTTCACCTTCCACGTGAAGAAGATCCGTGCGGGTGAGGTGGAAGTTCAGGGCACTGAGATGGTCGAAGTGGCCGGAGAAGAAGAGGAGCCTGTGGAGGGGGGTGAGCTGTTGACCGAAGACAGCCCCGAGATGCAGGTCCTGCTGGAGACGGCTGAGGATCCCGAGCTGGGTCTGGACGAGGAGGACCACGAAGACCAGAGGGACAGCGATTAGCCTGACCGTCTGCGGGGTGTCTGGGGGTTGGGGGGGGGGGTTAGGGTTCAGGAGGTGGAACAGGAAACGCAGGAAACCAATGGGGGGCAGGGGTGGGGGGAAGGAGATGACGGATAAACAAAGAGGAATGAAATGCGATTACATTTTGAGAACAAAGAATAGAGCTCTTTCCTACTACCGGGAGAGTCCGGGCTGTTTCATCTGGATTGTCACGATTGTCACTTGTAGCTTCTCTCTTTCAGTAGGAAAGGAAGGCAACAAAGAAACATCTCAACATTCCCACGTTCTTCCTCATGCATGTGTTCCAAGCCTGGTCATCCAAACACAGAGCCGTTTCAAACGTCAAGGAGATTCCAGTGGTGAAAGCACCATGTATGATATCAGCCCTTTTGGCAAATGATGGTTCAAACTGGTTCCATGAATATAGAGAATATCACTTAGAAACCTCCAGCTGGGGTCTCGTAGTCGTGTGGAGCGCAAGCAAAGGGAAGGAAGAGAGCAGAATTTGGTGAGTCCTGGAAGAAGGTCTCAGAGCTAAATGTAGAATCCCCACCAACTGTATTCTCCTGACCTGAGCATCGGTGGGGCCCACAAACCAGCAAAGAAGTAAAAATAACTTCAAAACATTAAAAAGCTCACATTTGAAATCAGTGCTTCCATGTGTTCCACACTGTTAGTTCACAGGTGCCTTGGAGGGCAGAAGAGCCCCTAGATCACAAAGTGAAATAAGTACAAGGGAACGTTTAAAAATCTTTGACATACTATTACAAACAATTTCTTACAGACAGATTATGCTGATAAAACTGTGTCATACTTTCCATGCACAGAAGCAACTTTTATTTTCGTCTACCGATTAATTTTTGGAGCGATGCTTTTCACCGCCGCCGTTTCTTCCCTACGGTAATTCGCCCCCTCGGAGCAGGAATTTTCTTAACAGCGTCATTCCACGAAACAAGCAAACCTTGTTACCTTTGTTAAGTGACAAATAAGTCTCCTGCTTTTGCGTTCTGCTGTTTGGCGGAACTGTGGGCCAAAACGTTTGTTCTTACCAATGTCTAAACAGTGGGCAGGTTTTCATTGTAGCTCCTCTATAGGATGCCTATAATACCGAACAGATCATAGATGATGATGAGATGATAGATTGATTATATACATTATATGTAGCTCTTTAGACACTATTTTCTAGCTTTTGGGAACTTTTATCTGGAAGTTTCCATACTTGGCTTAATCAACTTTGATGTTCCAAATGTTGTAATACCAAACGGAACAGATGTTCTTCATTAACGTTTTGTTGTTACGTTGTGTTGCTTACATTTATGAAACTAAAACCACGTTCACCTCCCTGTAAATATGTGCATGCTCACAGCGACGACGCTTGTCTTGTACAAGCAGTACGTACATGGGCTTTACTGCTCTTTCCATACAGCAGGCCTGACTGTTGGCAAGTGGTCAGTTACTGCAAACCACAGTGACATAAAAACGTGGCAGGAATATCTATTTACTGCTAAAATATACTATTATGTTTCACGTCCTCCTTCTCCTTGGTGGTTTTTCTACTTATTGTAACAGTAGCTAGAGCAGGAAAGGCCGACGATATGTTGTAGGCCTGAAGAATTTCGATCACGCTGAGTTAAACTGCGTTCCCTGCTGTATACACGTCCGAGCTGAGCCGGGTGGCCACGTCACGGTGGCTCCTAGGGAAGGTAAAAGTGGCCTTCTCCTGCCTGCTGGGGGCCGGACTGCTTGTTACTGTTTGTCGCAGTGCGGAAACTGCATGGAGCTAAAGTGAAAAATCATAAGCGAATTAAAGGAGTTTTCTTTGACTGCTTCTTGTGAAAGACTCCCTCGGGTCCCACAGGAAGACAGGACTGATCAGTGGGCCTGTCCAGAACAACAGGATAAGAGGCACAGGTGTGTATTCAGGAGATTTATTCTCGCAGAACACTGGCTCTTTAGAATCACTGCCAAAGCGTTATTCATAGTATTGCTTTCAAATTCTATTTTATGCATCCAATTGTAAATGTACATAATGAGAATCACTGCCGCAACGTCCGTAGCCTTAAATGACAGAGCGGTGCGCTACGGAGGCTACGGAGTTCCCACTCCTCCTGGTCCTGCTGGACTCTGCAGCAGGGCCGCTTCGCTGGGTTTCTGTTTCGCATTCAGAGGAGACGAATGAGCTGTCATGCGAACGTGACTTGTTACGGCAACAAGTACACGCAACAAACAGGCCGCAGCGCGCAGAAACCCGTCGCGACCAACAAACAGCAGTCGATGATGACAAAATAACAGTATTCTTCATAGCGCCTGTTTTACCGCAGCAGCACCGCGCTGTGCTGTGTATCTATGTATGTATGTATACGGTCATCCACGGGCACGCAAAACCAATCCTTCAGGTGTGGAATAAATGCCGAAAAGATTATAATCTGCCAAACAAACAATGGCTAAAGCGTGATTTCCAAAAACAGCCTGACGGTTGGAAAAGGTGTTTCTCGCGGTGGCCTTATTGTGCGACGATCCCCCTCCGGGTGCCTATACATACTTATAAGACACAAGATTGAGAATTTCCACCAGTACAAATGCTGCGTATTTTTGTCTTCGTAATGTACAAGCTGGAGACTAGTTGGCTGACAGAGAACAAGGAAAACGGGATTTAGAAAAACCTTCGGGCAGATCACATTTTTTAGCAGCTTTTTATTCCTTTTCACTGCATTATTAAATTATGTAATTTGCTTTCTACTGTATATGCGATGCTGCCTACTCACCAGTATTCTAATAAAAGCAATGTGATTCACTCGGACTGACTTGCTCTCTGTCCCTTTTTTCAAAAATGATCCAACGTTTGGTTTTATATGAACTTTTTTGATTTAAGAACGTCAGGGCAATAAATGATTCCACGAGCCTTTAAATGTGTAACTTGCACTGCAGTGTGTAAACAGGTCCCAAATCTGATGCAAGAATCAGGTTCACTTTGGTGGTTGAGTTAGTTTGGCAGATTACCTTCAGGTTAACACAACGGTCCTTTGGGCCCGATTCCTGACCCCGACTAGTGATCCGGGGTGGAGAACATCAAACGTCTGTTATGTATTTGATGCAAGGAAACAATTCCAGAAGTATACTTAATAACAGAAGCTTTTTGTTATGCTAATAATACCAAAAAATTTAAACAATTTATCCATGACAAAAAAAAACCCAAAAACCCAACGACAGGCATGTAACCGTGTGTCAGGTGCTGTGGGATGATCAGAAAATAACAGCGAGCGAGCTGTAACCCACCATTAGGCTCGCTTGGACACCGGAGAGACACCCCCCCCCCCCCCCCCCCCCCCCCCCCC
>UFQX01000543.1:349177-408270 GCA_900497675.1 Arapaima gigas | reverse complement strand
CCCCCCCCCCCCCCCCGTGCACACCCTTTCTATTGTTCTTTCTTTCAGCTCAGCTGTGCCTATAAATCAATGTAATTTTCTTAGGAAATATATTTACAACACGCTTTATTACACATTGCTGCAACCAGCAGCAAACTATCCAGCTTAAAATGTTTGTCAGCGCCCTCCTATGTTTTAGATTACTTTCTCATTGTTTCAGTGCAACTGAATAGGCTGCAAGCAACAAATATCACTGGAGTTTACATTTGTCTCATTAAACTGCCGATGACGTCATCGCTGCCAGTAATTCAGATGACTTCCAGCTTGGCTGTTCCGAGCAGGACGCACGGCCTCCCTCCGTTGTAAGACACTGGAAATAGCAAATTCACTCGAGCACGGCTGGGGTTAGTCCACGGCGGAAGAGCAGTGGACGAGTCAGCCATAAACACTGCACAGGACCAACCTCTCTTTTGCTCAAACCCGCCTCATCTCACATTCTGACGCGCCGATTTGCTAAGACAGACGACCGTTATGAATAATGCCGCAGACGGGAGCGTTTCTCCTCACGCGATTGGCCTGCCGAGCTGTCTGTAAAAGCAGCTCCGCAGCTCGTTCGGTTGCAGCCCGCACTCCAGGCTCATAGCGCCTTTACGGCCCACTTCCGACATTGCAGTGACAGAAACATTTGAAGAAGGTAGTTATTATCTAGGTTTCGAGTCACTAACTTCTTGAAGCATAAAGGTTGGGCAGTTTCTCAGCTACTGTACTGAAATAATTTAGACTTCGGAGGTAAGTTACGTGTTCAATATTTGTTTGTGTCGAGTACTTGAGGCGACGAGCGTCACTTATTGAGAGGTTTCATTGCTGTGTTTCTGTCGAATACGACGTCAAAGTGTCGTGACATTTAACGCATTCCTGCGTTTGGTCACCATTTCCTGCCTTTGCCGATATTTTAAGGCATGAAATGTGTCATTAACGTGCAGTAGGGACGGCTGTCGCAGTGGAGGGCATTTCCTCCTAGTGCCGCGCGGTGTCACAGCGCACACACATACACACACACACACACACACACTACACATACGCACGCACACACACACACACACACTACACATACATACATACGCATACACACACTACACATACATACATACGCATACACACACACACTACACATACATACACACACACACACTACACATACATACACACACACACACTACACATACATACATACGCATACACACACACACACATACATACATACGCATACACACACACACACACACACTACACATACACATACGCACATACATACACACACACACTACACATACACACGCACACACTACACATACATTACACATACATATACACACATACATACATACACACACACACTACACATATACACACACATACATACATACACACACACACTACACATACATTACACACACACACAGGCATAGACACACAGACAACACACACACACACAGAGTACACACACATGCATAGACAGACAGAGAGAACACATACACACAGAGTACACACACAGGCATAGACAGACAGACAGAGAAAACACAGACAGAGCCAACATACGCACACACACACAGAGTACACACACATGCGTAGACAGACAGAGAGAACACACACACACACACACAGAGAGTACACATACAGGCATAGACAGACAGACAGAGAGAACACACACACACACAAGACATTACTGCAGGGTATTGTGTTGTTCTGTTACTATACTGTTGTATAATACTGCGGGACACCACGCTCACATACAGAAACACTCACAAACACACATACCTACAACAGATCAACTCACATTTGTCATCAGCAGGTGGACTTTTCTGTCACCTCTGCACTGGCAGTCACTTGTCCATTGTTTACCTGTCGATCACTCAACTGTCCTTCGTGCAGCTTTCAGCACTGTCACTTGTTGGTCACTCATCTGTCCATCATTCACCTTTTAGTCACTCACCTATGCTTTGTTTACCAACTGTCAGTCACTTGCCTCTTGATCATTCTGTCAGTGAGTCAGACAGTCGCTGGTTAAACATTTGTTAGACTCCCTTATTAATAGCTTTAATTTCTTTGATCGGATTGTTCCAGGTGAATTGGTGACTCTAAGCTGCCACCAGGTCAGATGTGGTAAAACTGTGGTATATTCACCCTGCGTGCACCTGCCGTGCTGCAGCTCCTGTCAGCCCTGCTGCCCATTCTGGGACATCTGCAAGCAGGGTGTCACTGTTTCTGTGGTGACCTCTCCTCCCCCATTAGAAGGTGTCTTTGTGTAAACAGTTACTCTGTACACAGGTGACTTCATGTAGCACGTCTTGCAGCTCCACTGTGTTAGTCCTAACACTGATCCTCTGTACTGAGCAGGCATGTGTTTTGTGGGGATATAGTAATGGGTAGCGTCTGTTTTCGAGCCAATATGTATTTTACAAACACCTAACAAGCGTAGGAATTTCTTGCGTATAGCGTGAATGATTAGTTCATCTGCAGAGGAAAGGTGATCGTAGGTGTGGATTTTGAACAAACATGACGCAGTGGTTTTGAGTTCACAGACCTCAGCAAAGCCAAGGACAAGCTGGTGAAGAAAAGGCCTTTTCCTCATTTGTGCACAGAGGGAGCAGTTTGGATAGAATCTGTCTGCAAGTCAGCTCCAGTGTTAAAGCCGTGTACAGTGTCCAAATTTGATGTTTGCATTGTCCACCACGATAACATTGTTCTTTTACAGGACTGCTGCCTAAAAAAATAAAGTTGTCAATACCTAATAGTAGATGGGCCTAAGATGCTATTAAGTAGTAATTATTTCACTGTTATAGACAAACTGCGGTCCGTGTCAGGTACACCGGGTAGAAGGGCGCACTTGGTAAGTAATAGAGTAAATATTAATATAGAAAAGTCAGTAACTTTTGTTGCAGTATTATTAAGTATCATCGTTGTAGCTTATTGAAGTTAAGGTGTTAGACAATAGTACAAAGTATTTTGTCTTTTTTCTTCTGATTATGAAGCAGCACCTTATAGTGAGATCTGATTTTTTTTTTAAATTTAAAGATGGATGTATTTTTATTTAAGTAAGAAACAGCCTTTTTTTCTGGTGTGCTTTCATCTTGTTTTGAAAGCATTGCTGTGTCCTTGAGTTGGTTAAGTACGACATAACCAGGGTTGCTTCAACAAAACCTCCGGTTTTTGCTTTGATTTTTGTGCAAGTGTGAGCTTTTCAGTTTGTCATGGTTTTAACAGCAGTCATGACACATAGCTTGTGTTTGGGTTTAGCTGATGGCTTCACCTCTGTCATGGCTACCATAAGCTCCTGAAATTGGAATGGCTGACCATCCAGAAATAGTGTGAAAGTTGGAAAGCAATAGTTCCCTTTTCATTGTTGTTTAAAAGGCACATGAATTTGAAGTGTTCTTCCTGGTGTGTGGAACCCAAAAGCACTATTGTAATGAGCAAAACCTGCTCCACAGGTCTGTCTGTATGTATGTATGTGTGTTGTAATTTTTGTTTAGAGACAATTATTTTGGTACCCGAACTAGCTGAAAGGAAGGCTGCTGACATTTAGTTTATGTTATTGATTAGGTGAAAATTAAAATTACGTGAAAATTTAAATATTTAATAATATTACATAAATCTTCAAAGTCCCAGTTTTGCTCATCTTGCTGCTTTGGCTACTTGAAACCAGAATGGGATTCCCCTTCGTTGGCCTGCTTTCTCGTATCTGGGTTTGTCATTTGTGTTCCTCAGAAATACGAGCTGTGGGAACACAGTGAGTCGTGTGGTTTATTATCTTTATAATATGAAATGCATCATCCCCAAGTTATAAAATATCTGATGGGCTGGCTTTTGTATGCTGAAAAAGTCTGATTAAATGTTCCAACTCAGAAAATGTACATTTTGTGAGTACAATTTTGTGATATAATTCACACACCCAGCTCTTATATAATGGGGTCAATTTATTCAATAAAATTATCCCGTCAGGTGAATTTCCATTGTGATGGGATCGAATTGTTACGAATTCTAATGTCAAAACACATATTTTGCTCCCGAGTGAAAGGGTGTACGCTTAAATAAGTTTAAAACGAAAAACAAAAGCTGTTGTATCCATGACAGTGGTAACATCGGTGTACGGTCCTTATGCTGGTTCTCGTCCGCCCCGCTGCTGTCCCCCATCTCGTGGAGCTGTCTACATTCCTGACATTTATAGCACCTTTACCTTTATTCATTTAGCAGGTGCTACATACAAGGCAGAGTAAACAACAGTGCATTTCACCAAGAGACAGAGGTGTAGGGATACAGTGGCTTAGTTTGGTACCCCTGCAATTCACATTCAACTGACTACATTTTTTGAGTAACAGACCAAATGTCAGACCCAGATGAGTTTGTAAGTAGGCAAGCGGCTGTACCCAATGTCTCCAGAGCAATGTAACGTGCACGTGCACACACACACGCACGCACACACATTGACACGCTCCGGACAACATAGTCACCAGTCCACCTGAAACACAAAATCAGGACATCTGAGGGAATCCCACGCTTTAAGTGTGCAGTGCATAATGGCTGAGAAAGAGCTCAAAGAGTGCAGGCGGATGGACATACAGCAGTACAGAGTAACTAATGATGGGGAACTGCTTTTTTATGACTAATGTTAATTATTGAAGTAATTTGCAGTTTGGTGGGATTTGGTGACATTTTAACATGATGGCATGTCACTTTGAGCATTCAGGTAAGCATAATCGTGTTTTCCATCGAAACTAATAGTAATTTATTGGCTGAAGTTATGCAGTACCTTTGTAATGTGGGGGAAGACTGCATATTGAACTGGGTTTCGTTTTTAGTATGGTACGAAACGTAACGTATCCACTGAAAAAGTTTGTCGTGCATCTGTATGAACTTGAATTGGAGAAACCCGAATCATGCTGTTTGACAGGAACACTCTAAGGCTGGATTCCAACAATAAAGTGATACTTTTGAATCCTTGGTGGAGCTCCATTGGTGGAGCTGTGTCTTATAAACAGGAAATTCCTATTCTTGTTATGTCCTTACCTCAATATTGTTAGGTGGTTATAGGTTTGGCTTCCTGTGGATTTGATTTTCTGTGGCTGTTTTTTTAGGTTGCTTGTGGTGGGTGTTGTGGTTCAGGATAATGTTACCCTGGCCTGTATTGGAGCTTCACTCCCTCTCCTCTTCTCGGTCCTCAGGACACAGTAGGCACTGGACACCATGGCCCAGTGGAATCAGTTGCAGCAGTTGGACCCCAGGTACCTGGAGCAGCTCTACCACCTGTACAGTGATAGCTTCCCCATGGAACTGCGACAATTCCTTGCCCCGTGGATTGAAAGCCAGGACTGGTGTGTACAACACGTCATGCAAAAGGCTTTACCTGTCCCTTGTTGCTGAGTGTAAAATGACACTGTCACATGTATGATTCCCATTGATTACCATCTTCTGTACACTGGTTTCCCCACTGTTCTCAACACTGTTGATGTGTAATTTGCACGCATGCAGTGGCTGGTCTCCCAGGTTGACATGTGTAAGCATTTTAAAGATATCACTGGTTGGCTTCAAATTTCAGGTTTTATGGTTTGCATAGGATTTACTTGGCAATTTTTCATGCTGGTTAAAAGTGCCATAGTTTTTGCAAATATATAAGTTTTTAAACTTGCATATACTGGTAATGACAATTTAGCAGTAAGGCACAGCTGTTGTTACATAAAGACATTTCAGTGGTAAATTTTATCTAGTAACTAAGTTCTCCATTTCAGTGAGGCAAGGGACAGCTGAATTTGGGTAAATGCAATATAACTGTGGTCCTTGAGGTCCAGTCAGTTATTCCTTTCCAGTGTACGTTAGATCCTACGCTAAAGCGCGAGTGCAGGGACATGAGGTGTCCTTGACGGTGGGCATAGCAAATGATAGTAAGCAGTGTAAGTTATGAAGCCATAGTACCTGGTGACTTACTTTCTACTTTTTCAGCACTCCCAGACTTTGAACTTGAGAAGTAGATATAAGTCCCAAAATTTGTTAATTTATTCAGTGTCTGTCGATTGCTTTACAGTATTAAGTGTTTGTGTGTATTAATCTAGCAGTATTCTGTCTTTGCCTGCTCCAGTTCTGGCTCCAAACACAGGAACAGTCATTGTAAAGCCAACCTCTGTAACCCTTTAAAGCACAGCTATTTCACTATATGAATTGACTTTGCTGCTTTCTCTGTTTTAAAATATATGCGCTAGTCTAAAGGGCAAATGTTACATTTTTTGTATGAAAATGAAAACGTATCAGGTTCAATTATAGTAACACTTCCTGTTTCTTTTAAAACTGAGTGGGATTTAATACTCAGGAACCAGTGCAAGGCCATGTAAAGCAAACCTGCGTTCCACAGGGCTTACGCTGCCAACAAGGAGTCCCATGCCACGCTGGTGTTCCACAACCTTCTGGGTGAGATCGACCAGCAGTACAGCCGCTTTCTGCAGGAGAACAACGTTCTGTACCAGCACAATCTTCGGCGTATCAAACAGCATCTGCAGAGCAAGTACCTGGAGAAGCCCATGGAGATTGCTCGCATCGTCGCCCGCTGCCTGTGGGAGGAGCAGCGCCTGTTGCAGACGGCCACGGCGGCTTCCCAGGTACTGCTCCCTCGTGCCTGTCTCTGCCCCACTTCTGCACACCCTCCTCCACCGCTTGATGCCCCAGCACATTAACTCAGTTCCTACTACCAACAGCTTTCCTCATCACTTGTCTTTGTACAGAAGAGGTCCCTTTTCTAATGAACCAACGATAAATTTAAACTGTCATTTATCACCAGTGTCACACAGGATGATGATTACACAAGATTGTGTGTCATACTGGTTTATCTTTTTAGAGTCACAGTTGATCTCATTGTGTCAATGTCAGTGCAGTTCTAACATGTAGGACACCTCTGTGATTTGTGGTTGAAAACTACAAGACCTCACATGTGCAGTTGCATATGTGTTGATTGTTCTCTCCAGGATGGCCAGACTGCCCATCCCACAGGGACCGTGGTGACTGAGAAGCAGCAGATGCTGGAGCATAACCTGCAGGATGTGAGGAAGAGGGTTCAGGTGAGAAGCCTTGAAAAAGAGGAGAGTTTGGTTTCTCTGTGCTGGCGGATTGGTGTAGTGTGAAGTTAGCAGGTGTCTCAGGACTCTACACTGATTATGATGATGCAGGAATTCAGTAATATCTCCTGCGCTCATGCTTAATTTTACTGCTACTCCTTACTTATTGCTTTTCATTTAATTTTAGGATATGGAACAGAAGATGAAGATGTTGGAGAACCTGCAGGATGACTTTGATTTTAATTACAAGACCTTGAAAAGTCAAGGAGGTTAGACTGGAATATGAAGTGTCTATTGCTGCAAAGTCATTACGTGTGTTTAGAAGTACATTTTGGTGGCAGTCTCTCGCAAGTAAAATTGAAAATACGATTCTAAGTCTAATCTTAGTGTTTCAAAGGAAGGTGGTTTAAGGTGTAGTTGGTGGAGAACCTCTTTGAAATGAAGCTTGGCTGACTGACCTTGTGATTACTGATTTCAGAGCTGTCCCAGGACCTGAATGGCAATAGCCAAGCAGCAGCCACAAGGCAGAAGATGGCCCAGCTGGAGCAGATGCTCACAGCACTGGACCAGCTCCGGAGGGTAGGGCTTCACAGTGTCACTGCATGTAGCCTCCAGTCGCCAGAGTTGTGTGTCGAAAGAACAAAAACCAGAATTAACATGCAACTGTTGGCATATTTTTAAATCCAGGCTAAAATGGATCATGAACAGAATACAAAAGTGAAAACGTATAAAAGAAAAATAATTTGGATTTTTTTTTTTGTGCCCTTGCAGCATTTAGGGAGATTTGTGTTGTAGTGTAGTGAAAAACATCTTCTTGTTATCATTTGCTGTGAACTAAGTGATCCAAAACCTCCAAGGCAATTGAAGGTACTCATTCATCTCCGTTTTTAATAGCAAATTGTGACAGAGATGGCAGGATTACTGTCGGCTATGGACTTTGTCCAGAAGAACCTGACAGAGGAAGAACTGGCGGAATGGAAGAGGAGGCAGCAAATTGCATCCATTGGAGGAACTCCCAACATCTGCCTGGATCGTTTGGAGACCTGGTACAATATCAGTACAATTATTTTGCTCTTTGATTTTTTTTTTTTTTAATTTTTTTTTTCTTTTTAAGGTGGAGTTAATCGAGACTGCAGTTTTAACATGTTTAATGTGTAATGCTTAATAATATTGTACCAACAGTGTGCAAGAACCACACTAGAGGACAAGTTAAGTGTATACATTTATAAGACTGTTTGGCTTCCCCTGTACATTGTGTAACAACTGGTGATTTATTTATAGGTTAGTTTTTGGTTGTGTTAATGTAGCATTGTGTGAAATGGCCATGTCTGTGTTAATCACCAGTCCTCCTTTGTCCTCATAGGATTACCTCCTTGGCTGAGTCGCAATTGCAGATCCGCCAACAGATCAAAAAGTTGGAGGAGCTACAGCAGAAGGTCTCCTACAAGGGAGACCCCATCATCCAGCACCGTCCTGCCCTGGAGGAGAAGATTGTGGACCTCTTTAGGAACCTAATGAAGAGGTGCTCCTGACGGAATCAAAAAAAACAAAATTTTGTGTGCTCTTGTGAAATTCCCACTCCTCAAACTTTGTGTTTTTGTTCTGCCGCAGTGCCTTTGTGGTGGAGCGGCAGCCCTGCATGCCCATGCACCCAGACCGGCCGCTGGTCATCAAAACCGGTGTACAGTTCACCACTAAAGTTAGGTGTGTGATCTGCCTTGTCAATTCCATGTGTAGTTGGACTACTATAGCCCTAACCGTTGAGTTTTTACTCCCATCAGCCAGCCAAATGATGACCAGCTTAATGTATCTAACCAGTTTCTCTGTTATGTATCTGTACCTAAAAGTGTAAAGGGAGTGAGAGGTAGAGCTGCCATTGTTTTTCTAGCAAACTTAACTTAAAAAAGCTGATAGTCTGAATACTCCATGTCTGTGTTGTTCTTTTTCTGTACATGTTTTCTGTTTATTTCAGGTTGCTTGTCAAGTTTCCAGAACTGAATTACCAGCTGAAAATCAAAGTCTGCATTGACAAGTGTGTATCTTTGCCAGCCTTACATATTTTATGCATTTCCTTGAAATCCTCACATTGATGTACATAGATCAAAAGCTTTTAACATTTACCACTTGCCATGGCTTTATTTAGTACCTTGAGCATACATAGTAATAATAGAGTTATCGAAACCTCTTCTTTCAGTTCCACATTTTAAACTGCTGAAATTTTTGTCTGTGTTTGTCTTCAGAGAATCAGGGGATGTAGCTGCACTGCGAGGGTGAGTGGCAGTTTCCTGTGATGATCCAGTGATATGAGAAGTAACCCTTTCGCTTTGATTGTATTGATTTTGTTGAAGACAGCAACTTTCTCGGTTGATGACAGTTGTTTCTTTTTTTTTCCCCGCTTTGCTTTAGGTCACGAAAGTTCAACATCCTGGGGACTAACACAAAGGTTATGAACATGGAGGAGTCCAACAACGGCAGCCTGTCGGCAGAGTTTAAGCACCTGGTGAGTCCTGACTATGATGTGCCATCTGCAGCGGTTCCCACTTTTGTTTGTTTTATCTTGACGATGATCAAACATCTCTTTCAGACTCTAAGAGAGCAGAGATGTGGGAACGGTGGGAGGACCACCAGTGATGTGAGTATCTGCTTTTTCTCAGTCTAGCCTTACAGGCCTCCTATGTTCAATTATTATTTGTCATGTGCTTAAATTGATAACATTACGAATGTACAGGATAAGTTGACAGGTATCCTGCGCTATTCGTAATTATAATAATTATAATTAATATTCATAATTATTTCTTAGTGTTCCTTAGTCCTGAGTCTGTTATTAAAGGGACCTGTTATTGCTGTCGCACTGATGATGTCGGTCAGGGTGTTTGCATGAAACTTCACTAATGTTTCATCACCCTCCAATTCAAGGCCTCTCTGATTGTAACTGAGGAGCTCCACCTTATCACTTTTGAAACTGAGGTCTACCATCAGGGCCTGAAGATAGACCTGGAGGTAAGATTGTGCTGGTAAAGGGTACCTTAAAACAAAATCACAGACAAAAGGAAATGAAAAGATCAGCTTTTCAGATTATCTTATTCAGGTTGTATTGTGTAAATGCCTTTGATCTATCCTTTGTTCTTACACAATTTCATTTCCTATAGTGTAGGACTGTGCGCACCAGCAATAAATGAACATGTGCCCTGTTTGCATCAGCTCATATTCAGAGTCAGTATTGTATGAAGTTGCTGCCTTTTGTTTCCACACCATTTCATTGTTCTTCTCTAATAACCAGCCTCCCTAACGTGGCACAAAGAATAACTTGTTTCATAAGTATGAAATACATTCATTAAGCTGTTGCCCTTTCAAGACAAATTATCTGATGGCTGATGGCAGTTATAGAGGTTTTTGACTCTGGCGTCTCCACCTTAGATTTTATTGCCACACTCGCTGCAGCAAACAAAACACACGTACATTTGTGGGTCACAGACCACCTCCTTTTATACATGGATAGTTGAGAATGCCATTCAGCAATTTTAATTCCAGTAATAGTACTAAAGTATACTGTGGCTACCAAAGAAAGGCTGCAGTAATTCTCAAAGCACCAATAGATTTTATAAAATTTTCTTAATGTCTTTTACAGATTTTGTTCTATGCATTCTTTATAAATAAGTAGAAAATATAGACAGAAGTAAATGTTTCTTCATATAAATATTCACATTTCCCTCTCTAGACACACTCTCTCCCAGTTGTTGTGATCTCCAACATCTGTCAGATGCCAAATGCCTGGGCTTCTATCCTGTGGTACAACATGCTCACCAACCACCCCAAGGTAACATACCGTGTCTGTTTAGTCAGCAGCAGCAGTGCACAGGCAATCACTGTCCCATGCAGCGAATAACTAATACACAGCAATAAGCTCATTAAAGCACGTTTTATTTTGTACTCGTCTTCTTGTTGTAGATCTGTGACTTTGTTATAAGTGTGTGTTTGTCAGATTGTGAGACAGCTACTAGATGAGCTTAACAAGGCCATATTTGCACAGTATGAAGTATTCACCCTACCTGTTCCCCCCCCATCACAGAATGTGAACTTCTTCACCAAGCCACCAGTGGGAACCTGGGACCAGGTGGCAGAGGTGCTCAGCTGGCAGTTCTCGTCAACCACCAAACGAGGCCTGAACATTGAGCAGCTCACCACCCTTGCAGAGAAATTGTTGGGTAAGCCAAACCAGCAGCCAAGACCTAGGTGCCAAAGTCAGTGTCTTCACGTCACTCGCCTGCAGCATCGTAGACTAAACTCCATTCTTGTTGGCCACAGTGTCTGCTGATTTACATTCTTTACATTAGTTCCTAGACTTTTGATAAGTCATTATTTGGATGGTGGTTTTTCAGGTGCTAATTGGATGGTAATTCAAAAGTACCAGTAGTGAGATCCTCGATGGGTTATAAAAGCTTTACTTTTCTCAATCCGTTTTTCTGGTGTCCCCCCCCCCCCCCCCCCCCCCCCCGGTTCACTGTACGTGGAGCACATTGTAAGTCGGAGNTTTTTTTTTTCCAACCCTTTTTTTTGGGTCCCCCCCCCCCCCCCCACTGTACTATATTGTCCCTTGCATTCCACACCCACTGCTTCCAGCTGCAGTTCCTGTCCAGACATGTGCTTTATCTTTCACATCTTTATTTCTTATTTTTCATAACATTTGTGTATTGTTTTTGCCAGGACCATGTGTGAACTACTCTGGATGCCAGATCACCTGGGCCAAGTTCTGCAAAGTATGTATCTTGTGTCATGTATGTGCCATTTGCCAGCCATCTGAGTAATCCTTCTGTTGACAACAATTTCCTTTGTGTGATATAAATATGCTTCATTTCAACAACAACTCAGGAAAATATGGCTGGAAAAGGCTTCTCCTTCTGGGTGTGGCTTGACAACATCATTGATCTAGTGAAGAAGTACATCCTGGTGCTCTGGAATGAAGGGTAAGAAAACATTAGAATCTGATCATTTTGGTGTAGTTCTCCTCCGTCTACAGCATTGGTGTAGAGAAGATGTGGAATGGATGGATCAGTTGGAGGGGCTGGGTGGAGCTGGTGATTTCTACACGAGGAATACCTACCTGCGATATCACTGTCGAATCTTAGGTGGAATGTACGAGTTCCATTAAACACGCAGTTCCTTCACCTCGGTGACTTTAACAAAAAGTATACAGAAGACTTTTGAAAAGCATCCACTCAGCTCAATGGTGAGTAGTACTAAAGAACAGAATGGTGGACATTGCAGGTACATCATGGGCTTCATCAGCAAGGAGAGGGAGAGAGCCATCCTCAGCACAAAACCTCCTGGGACCTTCTTACTGCGCTTCAGTGAGAGCAGCAAGGAGGGAGGCATCACCTTCACCTGGGTGGAGAAGGACATTAATGGTGAGTGCTGCTGAGGTAGTGGAAGGTGAGAGTATCTCTGCTGCTTTTGAGTACGAAAACGTAACTCTCTGTCACCTGGGTTTTGCAGGAAAGACACAGATACAGTCTGTGGAACCCTATACCAAGCAGCAGCTAAACAGCATGTCGTTTGCTGAAATCATCATGGGCTACAAGATCATGGATGCCACCAACATCCTAGTGTCTCCACTGGTCTTCCTGTACCCAGACCTCCCCAAGGAGGAGGCCTTTGGGAAATACTGTCGCGCTGAGGCCACAGAGCCTGACTCTACTGACCCAGGTAGTCGTTGATTTTCCTGCTTGATGTAGGTATCCAACTTGGAGGATTCAGTGAGTTCAGCTGTAAGTAAAGTTTCAGATGGCAGCCATTTAAGTAATACGATGGGTAAAGTGATGGGGAAACTGAGAAGGGCTCAGGAATAGCGTTGTACCAAAAGACTGTCTTCAGATGGAAACCTCTGTCCCCAAGTTCCCATTTTTCCATTTATCCTGCTGGTTCGTTTGTCCAACTTTTTAAGCATTCCGTGGTGCTTTGACTGAAGGATTATTCCGATGCACAATTTTTCACAACTCTGTGACGCTGCTGGCAGGAGAGCTTGATAACATCGAATTGAATTGAATTGTTTCTTACTAATGCAGTCAAGTTTGTTGAGAAATGTGACCATTTCGCTGTGTTGCTTTTTAATAGGTGCAGTACCATACCTGAAGACAAAGTTCATCTGCGTTACGCCGTAAGTTTTTAATGTGCATTTCACAAAACCCAAACTCTTATCACACTTCAACTTTTTCCACAACTGTGACTTTCCTGACTCTATGCAGGTTTTAATAGCTTATGGTTTCGTCACAGTACTGGATTCTCAGTTTGTCTAATAAAAAAATTAGTTATGCATTAGTTCATGAGGAACAGGGACAACTTTGGCCTCGTGTTATTTAAAGTAGTCATATGCAGTTACTCAGTGTGGAAATTGTATAGCGGAGAAGCAAGGCACAGGTTAAGGACAATTAAAGGAGCTAAAGCAGTAAGTGAAACAAGAAATGAAATGAACAAAAAGCCGAATGTGCCACATGAGGACGATGTATGAGATAAGCAGCAGAGCGCTGTAAGGGATGACCATGTGTAAAAAACATTAAGAACTGGCCTTAAAAGACAGCAGCGTAGCTTAGACGTGGGGGGAGCAGGCCTGTCTGTCGGCCGCTAGGCTGAGGGAGGACTGCAGGGAAGCTGGCGAACAGGTGAGCTGTCGGAGCGCTATGAGAAACTCGCCTGTCTCCGTAGGTGCCCCTCCGTGTTCATGGACTTGCCGGACAGCGAGCTCCTGGCGAACGGCTTCCCCGGGTAGGGCGGGGCTGTGGCGTGGACAGAGCTGACTGTGTGTGTGGGTTCACCGTGGCTTGCAGCAGCTGGGCATCTCGCAGGGCTTCATTGCTGTTGAGTTTTTAGCTTTTCCTTCTTTGTATGACCCTTTCATAAGTTCATCCCTCTTCCTGTTTTCGGTTTTTTAAATCCATATTCACCCCATCCCAAAAAATTCATGTGTACTGCATATATGTGTAAGTGGTGTATGTATAAAAAACAGTGATCAGTGTCTTGCATTCACGCGATTCAGTGATCAAGAACAAGATGCCAAATGTTGCACGTTCATGGGGTTAATTGGTCTGCAGTTCGGTGTCAATTTTGTCTAGAAAATGCCTTAATTTAAATAATTTTTAATTATTTTTAATTTAGCTGCAAGCTAATAAACATATATTAAAATTCTTAAACATTATTTTTTAATTTTGTTATTGCTATATCCAAATTTTCATCAGACCTACAGGTAAATCGGGACGTTTTTATGATTAAGCTTGCACTGACTTTGAGTTTGGCCAATTGTGACTTTAGAGTTTTGGACGGACGTTCAGTCTCAGTCATGTTCGCACATGGAGAAACCAGCGCATTGCAAATTGGCGTCCTCCTTTGGGGAGTTTTTAACTGAATTCTCATACGTTAAGTAAAATTACAAGTGGCTTTTCAGTGGTTCTGTGTGTTTTTTGATCATAGAAACCGTATTGAATAGTACTGAGTTTTTTGGTTTTGGGTTGGGCTGCTCATCGGCATCGGTCGCATAACTCCTTTCACTAACCTCTTTCACCGTGATCCATCTTTTTCCTAGTGTGCTTAATTTTTCTCCACTACCACGTGTCAAGTCTACATCTTAACGCGTAGTTCTGTAGACCAGGAGTTTGTGTTGGGAATCCCCCAGTTTGAAATGACCATAACTTTTAATGACCTGTATGATGCCCAGATGAAAGGATTCCATTTGACAATCTACAGAATAATTCAAATTTTTGACTTGCATTGATTTTGTGTGAATTGTAGGTGTCTGAGGGTTTAATGGGTTTTTAAAGGTTTATCATTGTCAGTCATGCTAACGGCTGCATTTGATCTCTTGTTGCAGCACCAACTCTGGTAACACAAGTGACCTGTTCCCCATGTCCCCTCGCACCCTTGACTCGCTCATGCATAATGATGCTGCTGAAGCCAACCCAGGGCCCTTGGGTAAGACAGCCGTCGTCATCACGCCTTTCCTTTTGTCTGAGGAGCACCACCCGCCACTCGCATTTACGTTTGTTTGTTTAGCTGACGCAGTCCTCCAGAGCGGCTTAGAGCACCGAGCTACTTAACGCCAATTTACCCACTTATACAGCTGGTAACCGTTACTGGAGCAGTTTGGGGTAAACGTGAGCAAATGTTGAGCCCTGTCTTTTGTGATAAGCCACTTCCGTTGTACTTTTAGCTAAGATAAATTCTGTTACAATTTCTACATATTGTTTGAATGGGGTCAGTAAATTCCACAACGCTTTAATTGGATATCTTATCCATGGGAGTGCTGTCTTGTTTTTTTTTTCTTTTCAGAATCCCTCACTTTAGAGATGGATTTCAGCTCAGACGCAGCAGCTTCACCGATGTGACGTTTGAAGCCGAATACCGATCCGTAGGACCGACATCCAGTCACGCTCTCAGCTACTGGCTTCTTGTCCCCCAGTGGCCTTTTTAGAGGCAAAAAAAACTTGGTGTTCTGATCATTACATTTCCTGATTTTTCTGCCCAAACCTTAGCACTTTACCATACTACTACCGTTCTGTCATGGAAGCTGCAGAATGATGTTCTTCTAAAAAGCCAGTCATTAGCTTGAGTTCTAAAGGAAATTATGAGCTTTGATGATCTGTCAGTTTCTGTCACGTTTGTTGGCACTTTTTGCTTACTCTCTGTCATTATATTGAGACATGTATGAAATTTATATTTTTAACTCTGTGGAACTAAGGAGGTTTGTTTGAAGGTTCATTAGTGTGTTTGAAACTCTTTAGCCAGTGCAGCGCAAATAGAATGACTAATGGCAACAGCAGGACACCAGACACACGTAACCAGTGGTTTTCTTCCCGGAAAATCAAACAGCACAACAAGCTACGGTTTTCAGGACTTCTTCACGACAGTTGGTGGCTCACTGAGGCAACGGCCTCTCTCAACTCCAAACTGGGTGCCACCTTTCTCTGGCTTTCACATGTACTCTGTTTTCCTGCAGCAGAGCGCCTGCTCTCCTCAGGTAGCATGCAGAAGGTAAGGCCTGTGGCATGGGGTGCACCTGGGTGCAGTTTCCCTAAGTAGACCAATGCCATTTGACATGGTGGAAGAGTTCTGCATTTTCTTCATGTTTTAAAAACAATTTTGAAGCAAAGCAGTATTTTATAACATTTTTCATGTTTAATTCCACGTGGTCATAAGTTGAATATTAGTTAAATTTGAAATGTGTTTTCTGATGATGTTTCAGTACTATGACTTTCCCCCCCCCCATTACCAGTTCACAGCTGTATAGTACTGTTGTAAAATCGTGTGTAAACTTGTCTGTTATCTCGGTTCACTGTGGTGCCAGTGGCTATAAGTGTAGACGGAATGCAGTGGGTTACTATAAGTGCTCTTATGGAATCAGTCTGAATAGTTTGTCATCAAGTCATTATACTCATGAGGAGGGAAGTGTTTGTCAGTATTTGTATAATTTTGTTTTGTTAAGTACATGTTATTTTATGCCACCTTTCCTGTCTGTTTGTTTACTTTGTATAACTTTATTACAACAAGATTACAGATGTTTGCTCTGTATGCAAACTGAAAATGTAATTTTATTGTTCCTAGGTGGAGCTGACCTTGCCACACAACCTCTGAATAGCAGTGGAGTGGTTTGGTTTGGTTACTCATCTGCAAACATAGGGCTGCTAGTGATTCTAAAGTATAAATGCACGCATACAGGATGAAGGTGTTCAGGTAACTCCTGGTGGAATATACTGCCTTTCACTCTGTGTCAATACAGTTCTTAAACGTGTGCACAGTCATACTTGGATGTACTGCTCAGCTTTTCATGATGCGACTGTTTTCCTACTTTTTCTTTTGAAAGCTGAACAACGTGAAAGCAGTGTGTTGAGTCTGGTGTGGAACTTTCCCCCAGGTGGAAGAAAGGCGGAGAAGCAAACGTGTTTGTTTGTGTTGCGAGATGAATTCAAACACCTGTCTTGATAAATTTTGACATGCTTGAGTGCAGGACACATCCCGTTGGGGATGGACATTTAGCAAACCTCTCAGCTGCAAGAAGTTCAATGTAGTTTAAATTGTAAATAATGCTGTAATAAACACCTTTCAATAATAATCACTGAAAACCGATTCTTTTGCTTTTAGCCAAAAGGTGCTTTTCCACTTGTGACGTACAAGGACTGAAAATTATGAGAACAGCTTTATTTTGGATGGCGCAAAGCTGCTTTGCATTTGCAAGATTGCACTATTGAGCTGTTTTTACGTTAGACCAGAAACGTTACCAACTCCAGGAGTGACCAGGCGGTAGGTGAACTTGTGCCACTGCTTATTTATCTTCCTCTCAATCTTTTTAAACTGCAAACTATTAGATTCAAATGGCTTTTCATGGTCACAGCTTCTGTTCCCGAAGATCTGCTTGTATGGTGACCTTGTTTAAAATTGTATTCATTTCTATAGAGGACAGTCCTCAGCAGGGTGCTGGACAAATGTCCAAGCACACAGCTGTAGAACCCATGTTAAAATGTGGGGCTCATCTGTGGAGAGGATAACAAAAGCTGCCAGCAAGGATGACCAGCGGAGCACAGCGAGCTCGACAGGGCTAGAGCGTGAAGATGGTCTGTTCCCAGACTCGGGTATCACCGTGACGGCTCCGACTCGCTCGGCAGCTGGTGAGCACAGCACCGAGGGCCAAAGGGCGGAAAACCGAATCCGCTGTTTTTCACCGAAGCAGGCACTTTGTTCCACATAAAACAACTCCTTATGGGGGGGTAGCAGCATATTGCGTTACTGACCCACAGAAAGTTCACAGCTTCTTGTGCTGACTGACTTGTGACACATGAAAGGAAGGTCATGTAGTTTAAAGTGTAAATAGTGAAGAATGGCAGCACGTCATGCCAACAGGAAAGACAGGGCTGTAAAAATCATTCACGCTTTTATAGTACTTCCTTATTCTCCGCAAGACCGTTGATCATTGAACAAAGGCCGTGAGTATATACTTGTTTATTTTCACTTTCAAGAAATTTCAATGAACAGGAATGGTGTTTAACCCAGATATTCTAAAATCCTTTCTCCCATCTGGGACTAATAAGACAAAACACCAGTTACAATGTGTGAAGCAGGTGGATAAATGGAAAAGTTATATAAACAAACATCCTTCACACAGCTGGTCTTCCTGATCACTTAGGACGGCTTTCCAACCCCGAACGATGACCTTCTGGGACACGCGTACTTTCCTCCACGGGCACTTTGTAGTTGTTGTTAAGGAGAGGCAGAGTGGGGTCCGTGGGAAAGCGAGGTGTTGGCGACTAACTAACGCCACCTAAACTAGTGTTTAAGTCCTTATGAAGGGAAAAGGTGCCGGTGGAGCAGCGAGGCTGCGCTCTGGAAGGCAGCTAGAGCGACCCTGTCTCCACTCTCCCCCAGACCGGGCTCTTCGCAGCTTTCTGTTGTCGGCCCACGAGCCGCTTCTGCCTTCCTACCAGCAGATGTCAGGCTGGTACGGGTGGAAGTGCACAGCGTCCCCGCAGTTGGTACGTTTACGCTCCATCACTTCCAGCGCTGAAGAACAGAAACGATGCTGTTGTGCTCGTTTGTATTTAATGCTTAGAAAAAGGAAGGAGAAAAAAAAAAAAAAATCAGTCAACTAGGGTGAAGAAAACGCTCGGCTCAGTGACCACGTCGACCGCACGGCCCGGGCGCTCGGTCCCGTGTTCCTGGCTCCAGCAAAGCGCAGCTGAGGAGACGCCGGGGAGCTGGCGGTCCTCGCAGGGCCTCCGACAGGACAGTGTCGGCTCGGCTCGACACGACACGGTCGTCCACGTGTCCTCAACTACACTGACAGGGTGCTGAGGGACGTCCCCGCCCGGTGGCGCCTGAAGGCTCTCGAGGAGCAGTTCCACCGGCGTGAACACGGACAACCTGTGGCCCCGGTTAACCATCACTGCTTTCTTTCTTTCTTCTCTCAGCCGGGAGCTCCGCTGCAACTGTCCCGAACTAAAGTACACTTTGGGGGGGCTGCAGGTAAACAGCGCGGAGCAGAGTATTGTACACTACAGTACAGCACACTGCGCTGCTCTACGCCCAACCACTGCACTCAGTTAAAGTCTCAGTCTGTCGAAGGGCTTCTCGCCGTCGCCGTGCTCAGCCTGAGTTTGTGTGAACAGTGTAGACGCGGTTGCCGGATTTATAAGCCAGGTTTACGGGAAGAAAACAGAAGCTGCAGGCAGCAGTTTAGACCGCAGAGCCGCGGACGGTCACGCGCCTCGCCGCGGGAGAAGCAGACTCGACGTGGCCCCGTGCGCGCGGGAAGAGCCGGAAGTCGCGAGGGAGGGAGCGGGAGGGCGAGAGCAGCTGCGCTGGGGCCCCCATTGGAGCCTTGAGGCGCTTCACGGTAAAGACGCGCTAAAGTTAAAGGGTAAAAGACGAGGTAAGACGAGCGTCCGTCCGCGTTTCTCGTCCGAAACAGAGAACCGCGCGTCTACTTGTACAGCAGCACCGTGACCCTACGGGTGGAACTGGCCGCTTCGTGCTGCAGTCGCCTCGGACGCCGTTCGGACCGCAGGGCTTCAGCCGGCGTGTTTTCCTGCTAACCGCTGCCACTTCTTCCTCGCGTGAGCTCCGCGCTGCGCAGTAGCTGCTAACACAGTAAACGTTTTACTTTGTGCCTGTTGTAGTTCGCCGGCGGGACAAACGTGTTTCAGCCCGAGAGTCGCTGTGGGGTGAGGAGGGGAGAGGCTGCTGCGCGCTGACGGGCTGCGAGTGTCTGGTGCGAGATCCTCCTCGAGACCGCGCGGGGGGTCGAATCGAGCCGAGCCGAACGCGGATAGAAGCTTCTGTGTCCTCATATGCTTTGTGGCTCTTCAAATTGACAGTGGGCAGGTTGGTGCCGCGTTAGGTGTGTAGGCGGCGGCGGCGACCCCCCCGAGCGCCTTAGGTTGTGTCACATTGACGGCTGTATCTTTAGTCCTCAGTTCAGAAAGTAGTTTCTGTCGGTGCAGCTGTGGGACATGGCAGAGCTTTACCACCCTGTTTACTTCTGTTTACCATGGTCAGCCGAGAGACCCTCCCACGAGGCTGGCACGTGCGCTTCCCAAAAAGAAGCTGCGGATGTTCGACGTGAATTTCTCTCTCTTAGTTCTGCTGCGACAGGGAAACGTTGGTATCAACGGTCGCTCGCTGTGTCCAGGTGCCCACGGAAATCCAGCGTGCGCTTCCACAGCCCCCCCCCCACTGACACGCCGTGACGAAACAGCACTGAGAGGTTTTTATAGTTGTTAAACCGACATCTTATGAAAACTCAAGTTTCCAAGCTGGTTGCCAATAGTGACGCCACTGTGCATTAATGAAAGTCCTCTTTAGGCAGTATTTTTGTGGCATTTTTAAAAAAATGTATTAATTATAGTTCCTAAATTCAGAATGGTAAAAACAGACTGTGTGAGAGTTGCACATATGCCGTGGGTATCACGGTCAGGGAAACATTTACTGAACCACCCCATTTTCTCTCAGTTTAAACGTGAACATTTATTGTGCCACTGCAACTTGTTTATTCTTCCTTTGAAGCTGTTGTGTGTTTTCATTTATTCATTTAGATGATGCCTCAGTCGATGTCAGGTGTACTATTTTAAGCTATTTACTGTGATTTTTTTTTTTAACCCTTTTATACAGCTGGAGCTATTGAGAGTAAGTACAGTACCTTGCTCGAGAATACTATGGTAGGAGTGGTGATTTGATCCCGGGTCCTTTGAGTTCAAAGCAGCAACTCTAACCGCTGTGCTGCTTGGTGGAAGTGAAGATCATTCCAGAGATTGTTACGTGTGTATCTGGCACACACTTGGTCTTGTCCTTGTATCAAGTCTTAGACTGAATTTACATGTTAGAATTATGGTAAAAGTAGCAGAATTATGTGGAGGGTAACCAAAATATTTGTCTTTTTGCAAGCCAAGTTTTTTTCTCTAAGCGTTGTGTGTTGAGTAGGGCGTTTAAATTGGGGGAAAAATCTTCCTGCTCTCCATAAACAGGTAGGACATCACTGTTTGCATTGCATGTGCAGGATTTTTATGCAGGGAAACGGTTGTAGTGCTACTGTTGTAGGGGACTTTCCTCCTCTTCATGGCCATAACAAAACTGGTCTAGATTTGTGTCCATGCTGATGGACATCCCTAATGACCTACCTGGGGGTGACAGAACATTTTTGGTATGGTACTTTCTGGCTGAGCTGACTTTTACAGATTCTGGTTGGGCACAGATCAGGGACTCTAGCATCAGATGTTGCTCAGTTCAGCGTTGGAGAGGGTAAAACAAGTGAACTAGTGACTTTGACCGTGACATGATGGTTGTCACTACACTTGTTGGTTCTAGCATCTCCCTTTTAGCTTTTATCCTGGGCTCTTCACACACAGCTGTCGTGCAAGCAAACAGTCAGGAAATAACATCCGAATTCATCTCAGATCCAGAGTGTCATCTCAGAACGCACCCGTTGTCAGACTTTGTCTGGAGTAGGTTACAGCATCCAAAGACCGTGTTTGGTGCTGATGCTCTCAGCAAACATCAAGAAAGCTTGTCCCCAGTGGGAACAGGAGCCTCAAAACCCAGATAATTGAGGAGTGGAAAAAAGTTGCCTGATCGGATGAATCTGGGTTCCTTTTGCATGATGCTGGTGGAAGGATCAGAATTTGGCACAAACAAGACAAGTCCGCGGAGCTTTCCTGTTTGGTGTCAACAGTACAGGCCAGTGATGGTAGCATGATGTTGGGAATGTTTTCCTGGCACACTATAGGCTCTTGATACACCTTGCCGTTCTGAAAAGACTATCTGAACATCGCTGTTTTACAGTTCACCCTTTCATGTCTGCAGTTTATCCCACTCCGATGGTCACTTCCAGCGTGATAATGCGCCTCGTCACATGACACATATTGTCACAGAATGGTTGCAGGAACATGACAGAGTGTTTTCATGGCTTCAGTGTCCTGCACTGTCCCTGTACTTCAGCCTATAAAGCATCTTTGGCATGAGGTGGAAAGGGTTGTTCAGAACAAGACTGTGCAGCCATCCAGTGTGCAACAGATACACAACACAGTCACTTCCACATAGTACATAATTCCTGCACAACGGACCCAGCGTTTTGTAGAATCCATACCCGAGCGAATTTATGCTGTTCTGTAGGCCAAAGGAGGCACAACACACTGCTTGGATAGCTGTACCTAATAAAGTGCCAACTCAGACACTGCACTGTCAACTTTGGAAACATGCTGCACTAATTGATCTCGAATCACTGCATTGCTCACTCTGTTCTGTGTGGTCTGCCGTGGAACTTGAAGTGACCATAAAGCAGGACTTGTTGTGGGTCAGCTGAGATGGGCAGTCGGCAGAAGCCCGTTTGGGAGCAAGAGGAGGCCGGTGGGGCAGCGTCAGCTCCACGGCCTCTTGTCAGTTTGGGAACTGAAGCAGAAGGGCTAAGGAGCTAGTGCTGTGCTGGCATCCGTTATAAGGCCTCAAGTCACTTCTGCTCCGTTACCTCTGATGGCTGAACGAGTGGTGATATGATGATCTTTGTTGTGAGGGCCTTGTAACCCAACATGACAGCTTTCTCCACTGGCTTAAAGTGTGTTTTTATATACATGTCATTCATATATACAGTCGTGTCAAACTCACTGTATTATTCCAAAACGAGCAAATTGCCTAACAGCATTAAAAGACGGCCTAATATATGTTACCTGGAGAAACATTTTACTGACGCTCATTTCGGCAGTGTGTGGAGCTGTAAAATGAAGCAATTTGTTCCAGCTGCCAGTTTGATGAGATTTCCGGTGGCTCAGTACTCCCACCATAGTATAAAAGGGCAATGTGGCAGTGGTTTCTGCTGGTTTCTACAGACGATTTGCAGAAATAGCCTTGCTGCCCTTGATGACATGTCTGTCTTTACGATGTAGCATCCCATCATGTTGTTTTGTTTCTAATGGGATTATTGATCATACTGATTTTCTTCCAGCCGTTACTGCCATTTTTGCTTCAGATTTGGTGTGAAAAGCCTTTTGCGAGATCTTAAAGGATTCAAGGCTGTAGAGGACGGGCCAGCATTATTTGTTAAAGAAGAATCTGTGGGTCACGATGGAGGATCACAGTAGGCTTTCAAAAGGAATCACAACACTGCATACACACTAGTTCTCGACGCTGATCCCACAGGGTATGCAGTGTTTTCATTTTGCTTGAGCTCTTATAGACATCGACATTCCATGTTCCACTGTCCCTGGTTCTCTTTACAGGAATATTACATTATGACGTCCTTTTTTTTGTTGCTACTTGTGCTCAAACTTAACATTGACATTTGTCTTACTTTTTGCACTTTTTTTGTACAGAGAGCAATATACAGTACTGTGCAAAAGCCTTAGGCACCCGTGGGAAAAACGCTATAAAGTGAGGATGATTCCAAAAATAATGCCACGAAATCTTATTAATCAATAAACCTTCTAAAAAGTGCAGTAGACCGAAAAAACCTCAGTCAGATCGATATTTGGTGGGACCACCCTTTGCCTGTAAAACGACATCAATTCTCTTATGCAAACTTGCATGCAGTTTAAGGTAGAGGTTGGTAGGTTCTTCCAAACTTTTTGAGGAACTGGCCACAGTTCTTCTGCAGACTTTGACTTGTCTCTGCATGTCCTCCCAGACCAACTCGATCATGTTGAGATGAGGGCTCTGTGGGGACCAGACCATCTGTTGCAGGATTCCTTGTCTTTGCTCAAGATTGGTCCCAAATTCATTCTGCAGCCTGAGAATGACCTCAAACAGCCAATCAGAAACCTCCCTGATAGTAGTAAGAATCTACCTGTACTTCTCAACAGATACTGAAGTTGCATGCCTAACACTTTTGCACAATACTGTACATACATTGTCCAGTTTGTGTGAGTGTCAAGGATTGGTGTCCCATCCAAGGTGTAGTTTCACAGCCCACCACCCAGTGATTCCAAAGCATGCTCCGAATCACCACGATCCTGACCAAGACAGCAGTCAAGAAATTAGTGGAATGGAATACATTTTTAAAAAAAAAACTCTCTTTTGTCTGCAAACTTATTATTTTTCTGTTCAGTGGAAATAACCTTATTTTGACCTCATCACTGGGAATTTGCAGAATTAACCGTGTTACACCGGTAATTGGTGTACCTCTTGTGAAATGCAAGGCAGAGCTACACAGAATTTCATCAGACAGCAGGGAGTGGGGAAAAACTCTTGTATACATTTTCATTTTTTAAAAGTATTTTGTCGGCTTTACCATTCCACAGGAAATGTTTTGCTAACCTCAAGCAGATAAAACGCCATTTTCAACAGTAACAGTGAGCTGCCATCTAGTGTAAAATAAGCCTGTGGAGATTGAAGCAGTAACACTCAAACTGGCTTGCAGTGCTGCTGAAGGACTCGCTGCCACCCTGGCCTCTGTTCACCTTTCCCACCAACAGTGAGCTAAAGGGAGAGCAAGTTCATCTGAATAATTCAGCGGTGCTCCAGAGCTGTCACAGATGGTCCCCAAAGATGTTCAAGTCATAGTCTCACTAAAGGAGTCACATGCTATTACTGCTAAAGTAATGTGTTATGAGCGTGTGTCACCAGATGCAGGTCTGCCAGCTGAAAAGGCTGGCTACATTGTCGTGCAGACTGAGCTTAAAGCCCATCATTCGCAATACACCCACTCAACACGGCACGCAAGGCTTTCAGAACAACTTCAGGGAACAACCCTAATTGCACAAGCTTTTATCTGGGAATGCTGGAGAGCCTGGGGCTACCTGCCGCTTGTTTTGTTTTTTTTGTTTTTTTTTTTTAAACATTTCTGATTGTGTTTAGCTAACGTGGCAATAAGTCATATTCAGCTTGAATGCTTGATTTGAGACTGCAAATCAATTTAATTTAATTGGTACACGCTCTGGCTGTGGACCATGTCTTAATGCGTGTAAGCCAGTGCCTGGGCAGAAGATGTGGAGAAGGAAATGCTCAAGTATAAAGTACTGCTTCCTTATGAAATACGTTTCGTATCTCGTTGATTGTTTGTGCTGGTGTTGCTGTGGTACAGTAGTGTAGTAGCCAGAAGGTAACTCTTTACCCTGAGCAGTTGCCATTATTGGTTATAATATGGCATGAACTAGGAGGTCGGCGCCTCTGACTGTGGAAACTGGCCCATGAAGAACCTGGGGAGCAGGTCCGGTGCGTGTTCGGACAAGGCAGTGCATAGGGCATCTACAGGTTTTTCTGCACTTCAGCAGTCATTTATTGATCCACCTACTTAAAGGCGACCTCCAAAAGTAGCTCATGCAGCCTGTCACTTGTGTTCTGTATGTAGGATCCCAGTGCTGAGTTTTCTGAGGAAATGTAAAGGTCTCGGGGTGTTTTCCTTATGAACTGTAGATGCTTGTTGATGTTAACCTGTTTTGACACTTTGCAAATAATCCGTCCAAGAGACACGATAGAGTTATGACTTAAATGGACCGGGGTACATAATGAGGCAAGAGTGGTACCGCAGGGGGTCCTGCGGTGGAATGTGGAAAGTGGTGACTCGGTTTAATGTTAGTACCGACTGCGGTGTTTCTAATTGTTATGTTCTTGTTTCACAAGCATGTTGTTAATTGATAGCACTAGTGATGTAAATGTATTTATATGCAGTGCACTTTGTAAAATGTACCTTCTACTGGTCACTCAGTAGTGTGATGACTACGCTTTTCTCGTTGTTATAAGTAAGTTACTTACACGCGTTGGGTTTTACCAAATATAACATGCAGGAGAAGACATTAGTGAACTGCTGGCTGAACCTCAGTACCATTTCCATGCTGTTGGACATTAAAGCAAGTTACACAAATGTTTACTATAGTATGTTTCTTTGGATAAAGGAATAAACTAAGGATTGTAACAGTAATAAGAATAACACTTTAAAGAAACATTTGTCCTTTTTATATTGATATTTTAAAGGATTCGTGTTACTCTCAGGAGCGCATTGTCACGTTGTAGGTGCCGTGTTTAAGCGCTGCCTCAAAATCGACAGCTGTTCCATCAGTGGTCAGTGTTTAGGTGACAGGTGTCAGTGTTTGGTAAAGGTAATGTACTGTTTGTTTATAGCAGATGGAGAGAGGCACAGCTTTCTTTAATATATCCCACAAATGGAATGAGAAGTCAGTTAAGATGACTTGTTATTTTTAAACACGAAAGCAACATGTGATTTAATTCCATTTTTCTCACTTTTACAACTTTCTCTGCAATTACAGGAAGGAAAACTATGGTGGAACGTCTCCTGTTCCATTTATTATAATAAGGTGGAGATAAAAATAGGAAATTTGGTTCCAGTGTTCATCAATACTCGCCTCTATGAGGTTGTGTTGCTGCCGGATTCCCACTGTTGATTGTGATTTTTCTGTTAAATTCTATTGAAACATGTTGCTGCTGAGTTGTCACTTGGAGCCTAAATGATTTTGAGACTTGAGACCAGAACAAGGGTAATAAATGGAAATGTATGAATATGAACTGTAGATTTAATCTGTTCTTTTTTTGTCGCTTTGGTCTTAGAAACATTTTTGTGGTATTTGGTTTCACAAGCTTGTCTTTATGTTTATTGTCATTCTGGAAATTTGCAGAATGCTAATGAACGCTGTTATGCCACTAACTGGTGCATTATAATTGCAGTATAATTTTGGCAAATGTTTCAAGAAATGTATTATTTTTGTACTTTTTGGAGATGGCTTCAAAATAATATTGTAGTGCAGCCTGTAAGCAACTCACAGGGTCAGACCTTGCAGGAACTCTCTTTTCGTTGGATTCCAGGTAGGAAGCAGGACATTTAAACCTTCTGAGTAAATGATATATCTCCCTGTGCAAGCTGTACAAATGTTCTTACACAATCGAGCATTGACACAGCAGCAGAAAGAAACAATATTTCCCCAGCTACACAAGCTGGTGTTTCAGCTGAAGTGTAAAAAAGAAGTGTTTTTCTTTCCAGGGCTGTCTGCTAGCGCAAGCCGCAGTCAAGTTGACGTTGGTGGGTCCCTCCGTGGGTCCTTGCGAAACATTCCAGCAACTTCTCTGTAGCTGGCAGTTCAGGCTTTTCATTTTTATCATTAGTCTTCTCAGTGAGTGAGTACAAAGAATCCTTTTAAAGTGAGTAAAAGAATGGAGCAAGTTCAAATGTTTCTCTGGATTAGATTTGCCCCTCAGATCACATTGAAGCTTAAAAGCCTGCTGTAAGGAGACGCACACTTGGAACAGATTAGAGCTTTTTAATGGTGTCCCCTTCCCTCACACGTGTCTGACTTTGCTTTCTCCAACCAGATTTGTTTTTATGCTCACTGCTGGCTGCTTCAAATGTAGGTTAAGCTCCCTAGCATCAGATTAATATAGAGAGTGACTTCACCCTGTTGTGTTCCTCCACAACGTGTTCCTGTCATCTCTTTGGGACATTTCTTAAATTGGCACCCCTGGCACTAGCTGTGTGCCGCTAACTCCCTGGGCTCCTGGCACAAGCATGTTTGAATGTGCACAACCATGACATGGACACTGGTGTTCTTCCAGCTGGTGGCTCCTTCTCTAGTGCGGTAATCCAAGAATGTGAACGTGTGGCTGCCGTTCCTAAATTGCTCTTGTTTCTCGGGCAGCGGTAGCAGCAGGTGGCGTAGTGTTTAGAGCTGCTGCCTCACTCTCTGGATCCAGGTTTGAATCCTGCTTCCTGCTCTAGTATGCTTGAGCAAGGTACTTTTCCTGAATTTGATAAAGAAAAATCACTCATCTGTATAAACGGA
The DNA here is from genome assembly GCA_900497675.1 of Arapaima gigas. Classification (NCBI taxonomy): domain Eukaryota; kingdom Metazoa; phylum Chordata; class Actinopteri; order Osteoglossiformes; family Osteoglossidae; genus Arapaima; species Arapaima gigas. The sequence continues at coordinate 380,444 of UFQX01000543.1, read as the reverse complement.
TTGAATCAAGTAGTTGTTTTGTGTACCTTGTTTTTGAGAAGCTTCAGCTAAGTGGATCCGTCTTTTCCCTGTAATTTTGTAGTCTGTGTCCATTTTCATTCTTCGTGTTGAGCAGGTAATTTTCCACTCATCTCTCGTATTTGTCCCTGTATCTACCCCTCTTAGTGTTGCACCCATGCTTTCTGCTGTGCTTTTTTTTCCTTTCTCAACGGCCTCTCGCCCTACAGCAGAGTTCACATGAGGATCATGGGGGATGGTGGATTCTGGCTACCTCTTATGGAGGCCTTAGCTTGTATGCAGCTCCTTTGAAGCTAGAAATAAAAATACATACAAATATAAAGCCCACAGCAGTGTTTCAACAGTGGCTTTCAAGGAAAGTTTGGTGTGAAGGCGTGTTCTTCATCTACAGATCGATCCTCAGCTGCCGTGTGTCCCCCGCTTCTGTCAGCACGTGCTGTTGGTAACCTGAAGCGCACACACATCTGGTACAGATGCCCCCACTTACATGCACCGTTGCACATTGTGTTGTTTGTTTGACGTGAGGGGGTGCTCTCAAACAGATGCTGGCCTCTTCTGGGCCATCGGACACTAAAACCCGTCTGCTTCTCTCCACTAGGATGTACAAAATCTTGTGTAAAGGGACCTGGTCTTGCTAATGGGGACCATTTAATTGGACATATGAAACAATTGTATTGAGTGACAGTGATACAAGTGACAGTCTTAGAGGAAATAATCTCTGGGGAGGAGTAGTAGGAGTAGTCCTGTATAGGTAAGTCAACATACCTCTTGGAAATTCCTCACTTTGCAAATACCTGCTGTTTGCCCAGGCTGTCATTTATATTATTTTTTTTTGCTTTGTACAATTTTCTTTACTTGCCATCCTTTTAGCTCCTTTCACAGTAAGTGAACTTTGCCTCTAATTCAGGAATATTGCAGTTTGAGGCCTCCTTCAGCTGTATATCTAACACTGATTTGAGTGACTTGTATTTCAGCTAGCTGAATTTTATTTTAAACTCATTGTTGACCCAGATATCAGTTAAAAACCTGTCAAGCGATACCCTTCCCTACAAGGCTACAGCAAGGTGCACTGAGGTTCTTGACAGCCAGGTACTGCCCAGAGGATGCAGTGGGTGGCAGTTCAGTCCTCTCTGCTTATGTTGCCCTACTTTTGTTCTGATTGTTGTTTGGGCTGGTAGGCAGATGGTCCTTGGAATATCCACAGATGGACAGGCTATTGGAGAGATTTAGTCTAGTCTATCTGTTGCCCCCCCCCCCCCCACACACACGCACACAGGCAACTAGAAACCAGCTCAGTGAAATTGGACTGCTGTGCTCTGCCCTGGTTAGTGAAGTCCAGCAAGAGCAACTCCATATCTGTGGGGGCACTGAGTAACTGGAGAATCACTGACCTTGGGACTATCGCCGACAGTGTGCTCACCAGACAGTTTGAAAGTGTCACTGCTAAATCAAAGTAATTCCAGGGGTATTATTGATTTTCACTACACATTTTATGTTCTGCAGTCCTTATGTTGCAGCTCTATTCTTGGTCACATGAGTTTACCTTCTTACTCGTTTGCTCAGGTTTGATAGGATGGCGTGATCTCGATAGTATCTAGGTTGTGGTATAATTCTTTTCTGTTACAATGGTCATAACTGTGTCCTTCAGAAATTTTGCCAGTGTTTTCGTAACCTCTAACTCTTTGACATGTATAGCAGCGCTACTTCAGTAAAGTTCCACAGGCTGCTACTTTGAGTGCATGGCAATGTATCTGGCCTGATCTGCTGATTCAGCCGTGAGTTTACAGTCAGTAGTATTTACCCCTTCACTCCTGCGGTTGAACCCAGTCCAGTTGTAGATCAGCAGAGTTGGACTTTTATGTTGCGGTGTGGGACACGTACCTCTGTCGACTGAACACCAATTTGTTACCACCGGTCAACGTGAAGCAGCATTAAGTTGGGTCTAAGTTAAAATGACTGTAACGTTCACTGTCTCCTATTCACCAAGTTGTGGTCCCCCTTTTACGTGTCAGATAGTGCTGTGTTCCTGCTGTACTTCGGGTGTCTCAGGAGAACAGAAAGGAGAGAGACTTGCAGTGTGAGGAGAAAGTATTAAAGTAGTTGACTGACTAGATGTCTCATTTGCAACTGAGGACACAGGAAAGTTCTACAGAATTAGTCAAAGAGTTTAAGGGATTGTCGCTCTAAATTATTGCCGTAGTTTTAATGTGGAATGATGTCATAGTTTACGCTTAATCTGTCGAGTGAAGTGGGGATTTCTACATTTGTGGATGAGTAGAAGCACTGTGCCTTCCAACGGCCTTCAACAGGAGGACTGCGGTTTTAGTGTGATGCCTTTCGGAAAATTTTCATTCTGGCTAGTTTTCCCCACTGTGTCACAAGGCAAAATTATTATATATTGTCTACTGGCCTGGAAGAGCTTCTGACATTTACTGCAGAAACATCAGGACTAGAACGGCAGCAGTGTGTGGGGAGACAGCAGCCACAGATTAGAGTTTTCTGAAGAATCAGCATTTACACATTTATGATACGTGGGTTAGAACAGTTTGTATTGTAATCCGAATTTTGCTGCCTCGTTTTTAAGATCTTGTCAGTCATCACCGCCGTTTTGTGTGTTCAAACCTTACCTCGCAGCCAGTTCCTTAATGATCCTGCGTACAAAGAATGAAAGTTGCCGTTTGTTCTTCACATTAACATTGAAGTACATCTCTGTTAAGTTTTTGGATGTTATCGAGACAGATACAGATTTATTTTATTTTTGGTTTAATGACAAATGTTGTTTTTTGTATATTTGTATTGTCTGCGATGAACCTGGGATAAAATGTAAATATTCCATACAAAAATGGAAGAAATGAAAAATACACAGATGATCATGTATAAAGCGACTGGAGTTGCTTCTGTTATAGTCAGTTATTTAAAAAATAAAAACAGCTTATTAAAAAACAGCTTTCTTCTTCATTTGTACATTTTCTGGACATAAACGACGGCTTTAAAACCATGTCCTGAAATGCTAAAATGAGATGCTTTGTAAAGATGCTTCATAAATAATTATGAAGATCCTAACAACCTGGAGCAAGGTGTAACACAGCGGTTCAATTGGAAAGTCCCTGCAATAGGACACGTGTGCCTCACATTATGGCCTACTGTTAACTGGAAAACTAGTCACTTCAGACAAAAGCCTTGGCTAAACGTATTAATAACAGTAATAAAAAACTGAGATGGAGGAAATGAGTGTGTTTTACAAGATGATAAAATATAATTCTGCTGTCTGAAAACCTCCCACAGGCAGCTTTGAACATGTTTTTAGTTGGTGCCTCTGTACATATGATGAATATGTTTAATAACACCTGCGGCCTGTTTTCACAAAGCCCTAGTTGCTGGATGAGTGCTGGACCCCGTCAGGGAGCTTCTGAGATGGGTCAGAGGTTCTACAAAGCACCCCCCCACCCCTACCGTGGTCGCCTACTGGGTTTGACAAAACTTACAGCGAATGAAATGTACAGGTTTTTCTGAGCTGTCTTTACATCAGTTTAAAGCAGATATGGGAAATGTGTGGAGCTGTTGCTGGTAAAAACTACATGCAGATGTGCTGGCAAGTGAGACACACCTTCTCTGTTCTAGTCCATACAAACTACCTGCTGAGCTGAACCCTTTTTAGTCATTCAGTACTAAAAGGAATTCTTCCAAACCTTTTCAAACTTTAAAAATGAAATGTTCCTTAAACAACTATTTACGGTGAAAACTTAGCTAGTTAGTCTAATTTCTCCACTCTAGTTAAATAATGGGTCAGTAAAAGCTAAAGATAAGTCACATCTGCTGAGCCAGTAATATGATAAACACACAGTTAGATATGGCTGCTGTGTATTGTCTAAGTCCAGGGGCAGTGTGATCTGCCTGTTTTTATCTTTCTTTTTTTTTTCAACAGTCAATTGCTTCAGAAAACTCTAGTAAACCAGCTAACTCGGCCTTTAGGGGGGTGCATGAGCACTCGGAGCCCGAGTTGCCCCCAGGGGCTCACGGGACACTGCAGATGTAGGTTAGGAAAATTACTTTTCGCTCTGATGGTACGAACCGGGTTTTCATACGTAGCCTGTGGCCCCAGGAAGGTGTGATAACGTATGGCTGTCTGGATAGGATCACACTGCCGCAGAGGCCACGCCAGTCTAGAACCAATCCGCACGGGCCGTCCAGTCGACGTGGCTCGTCTTGACGGATCGTTTTTTTCCCCACTGGAAACACTGCAAACTCCTAATAGATTTAATTCCCCAAATCCATGCCCTGAATTTCATTTTTTGCAGTATACTGTGCTAAACAAAGAGTGAAGTTCTCCTACTCATATCAGTTTATTTACGATGACTCAACTATACAAACTGTGGTTGTTGGGTTGTTTGCTGCAAATGTTTTCCAGAAAATGATTTTCACCTCTGGCGGTTCCCTTAATCATCCGCCTATTGTGATGGTGTTTTCTAAGTAGATTGGGCTCTTTTGTCTTGTGCGTTTGCTAAAGATGTGATGTGTTTTTATGAAACGAGAGGGCAGAGTGTAGGTGGACCTACTGTCCCATACGTCGTGCCAGTCGTCATCTGCCGTCTCTTTCTTAGTTTATCCCAGACGTCTTACCCGTCCAGTTTTATTCACTTTCTTTAGCCTGTTTAGACAAGTCCCTGTGCTGAGGATCTGTGCCAGTGGTTTTCAACCAGTGGCAAGTCAGGTTGTTGACCGGATTGATACCATTTCTCCGCCCCGAGCTTTATCACTGAGAACCGGCAACGACAAGGGGGCAGAATAAAACTCCATATGCAGTCAGGGCACCTCATTTAAGCCTTTTTTCCTTGATCTGGTGTGTAATGTAGGTGCCAGCTTGTGCCTTCACTAACTAGGGGGAGATTAGTGTTTTACATGCCCTTCGGGTTTCTCGCATCAATGGACGTTCTGGTTATTCTACGGCTGTTTGTGCAAACAGTCTCGGCTGTCCTTCAGAGGCCCTGGCGCTGAGACGTTCCTGTAGCTGCCAAGGCCTATTCTGAGTCAGTTGCACAACTGTTTACAGCTGTTAGTTGCTAAGGGAGGATGAGGAGGGCTTTTCTGCCTTGCAGGAGGGGTGGCCTTACTGGAAGAGACGATTTAGGGCGTCGCTCCTTGTCATTTCTGCTCCCTCAATTAATTCTTCCACTGAAGACAAAGACGAGGTGCCCACGCTGCGCCGTAAGCAGAGCTGATCGGTCACTGGTTTATTTGCTCGTTCTCCTCTGGACTATCTACTTTTGTTCCCGACTATTTATAGGTGCGTGGCAGAAAGCCCCTGGAGGCTGTGTGCCAGAGAATCTGTGCGTGAGTGTGGACACACACACAAAATCTGATCTAATGCCCTGCCATGACAACTCAAGCAGATGTTGTGTGATTCTGTCTAGAAGGTGGGGCAGAAATAGCACTGCCTTGTGACTTAACTCATTCCTGGAGCTCACGCTGCAGTCTGATTCTAATGAAGCACCGGTGGGTGATGGTCTTCAGTTGCCCGTACGTTTAATGGCATAAACCCGTATTGTTTTTTTTTTTTTTTTCGGAAAGCTCTGCGTCAAAAACACGAGGCGCAGATGCGGACGGAGTGCAGTGTGTAGTGTCAGCATGGCCGGTGATGCTCCAGTCCACACAGACCTCAGTCTCCCCCCTTCACTCGCGCTTTTCTTAATTCTGCCCCCGTCACATTTCTCCCTCCCCCTCAATCGTTGACATGTTTCTTTGCACGTGGTTTTGGCTACCCTTGATTCAAATAAGGCTCGGGGCGTTCAAGCTGCTGCTATATGTCTTCCACATCTAGAGAGTTTCAGGGAATTACAAGCATTTGTAAGCAAAATGATAGTATTTCCACATGACCCTTGTAATGTCATTTCCACTGAACTTCAAATGATCTATGTGTTTGGGTCCCTTAATTTCTGCACATACAATTTTCATCAAATGTGTATTTCCGTTGCTTTATTTATCCTTAACTTGCAGTCAGGCCAAACACTCACAGACCCAAATCATCCAGATGTACACAGATGCTTCAGATGTTAAAGTGGCCTACTGCGTAGTGAACTATTTTCAAGAAGAAACAGAAGTTTTTGGTAGACGCTAAGACTTAGAATAGCCGACCGAACCTCCTGAGCCTAAAACTGAGAGAAGAGAATCACTGCTCTTCCTCTCTAAAGTCCAGTTCAGCTCCTTTCAGCTGGCAGGTCTGGGCTGCTGTCCACAGTGCTGTTCAAATGTCCAGGCTCCTGAACTGATCACTTTGAGACAACTTTCCTATGCGGTGTGTCAGACACAGCTGGTCAGAAGAAACCCCAACTGGTCTGCCCATGTACCCCGTTTGGAAGTGTGTGCACGAGTGTGAGTGTCTCCGTGGTTGTTTTTACCGATCCCTTTTCGTTTCCTTTCATGAGAACTTGTGAGAAATGAGAACTTCAGCGAGGAATATTGCTTTTGGTAATTTCTTTAGGGAGTTTATTTTTAAAACACTTGCAAAAGTGACATTTAGCATTTTGAAAACTAAACATTTGCAGATTTTGCAAGTATTTATGTATAATCTAGATATTTAGTTCACCCTTGAAGTGCTTTGATAGAAACTCGGAATTTGCTGAATCGATTGTAATGTTGAGCTCTGCAGCTCTTTCACATGTGGAGGGGTCTTCTAGGCTTACAGCTCTTCATTTGGTTACTGTGTAAATCTTGCACTGCAATACACTGGGTTTTATACTTGTGCTAGTAAAGTTAAATTTTGGGCAAATGCTCTAATGCCATTGAAATGCAGTAGGTTTTACGGCAGCATAGTAGCAGTGTTCAATATGCTGGAAACAGAGTTTGTACTGGAAGATCTGGCTTGATGTGGTAAAATCTCATATGACCTCTACTGAGACTAGAACTCACATGTACTTCCTGAGTAAACGTAAAAAAGAGGTTTATAAATACCCGGGCCCTGGAGTTATTATATGGGAGCGCTCAGGGAGGGGGTGGGGTGGGGGGGGGGGCAGAAAAGGATTGTGACATGCAGATGTTGCTTAGGTCCAAGGAGTGTCCGGGTGTGAGGTAGCAATGGGTGGATAAGTGCAAAAGTTCCATGTAGAAACCTGTGTCTGCTCTTACATCCTTAAAAAGCTGAAAGAGTGAATATAAAGCCATGATGTTCCTGTTCTGTCACTTAGATTAGACAACGTACAGAACGGACGGCACTCGGGTACCAGATGACTGGGCGGCAAATTGCTGGAAGTGAATCTGTTGTCGGATAGCGCAACTTGATTTTCTCGATGTTCTAACTAAGGTGCATTGCTGGTTTCCCTGCCCACGTCTCAGCAAGACTGGAAATGTGTACTTGGATTTTGTGAGGAAAATGTATGTTTGCGGTTGGAATGTACTTGTGTGGGTCGGACTCCTGGACAATAGTCTTCTGTTTAAGCGTCTCCAGTGAGAGGACTGTAGAGTCGGGGAGTAAGTTGAACACATTTACCCACATGGAAGGGAAAGTAAAGGGAAATTAAATTTATTGGTTTATCGCTTTAATTGGGAACTTTCGTAACAATTTGAAGGTAGCTGTTTGTTGTTTCAGGGGAGAAGATTACTTACCCACAACCTTTATTTTTCAGCATTTGTGCCCACTGGGTAAAATGGATTTTTTATAGTTTTTTTTTTTTTTTTTTTTTCCCCCCACAAACTGGTATTTGCTTACAATTGTGTGACCTTTTAAAGACTGGGCAGTTTGTGTTATGTGCTGCTTTTGTGTGACATGCTGTTGCTCACTTGTACCAAGGAGGTATAATTTGATATGCATTGGCATTTACTTGAAGTGTCTGAGTAACATTCCTGGAACTCATTTCGTCTTGGCAGGCGTTTTACTGCGTTTTGGAGCCATCGATTGCCTCTTCAGTTCCGAGGTCATTTCCGGGCATGTTGACCTTTCTTCCCTGCCCTGGAGCAATGACACAGTGGCCGTGTCCTTGTCAACATGCATTAGAAATCAAATGTTGGTTTGTTTCATATCCAAGGGGGCTCTTTACATTATGCTGTTTTGTGACTTGATTTTTTTTTTTTTCCTTACAAAAACACTCAGAGTAACAAGGTTGTTAGTGGAGGCGGGACAAAAGTCAACATAAAAGCTGATTGTTCACAGCGCCACTGAACCATGGCCAACTAAATCAAAGAAGGGGCAGTATTCACTACAGACATCTGACAGTAGCTGGCAAAACCCGCAAAAGGCCTACTGGGTCCCAATAATGCAGACTTAGTTTTAGGGCGTAAAAGTTAAAATACTAAATGTGAAAAAGTTCTAGCAAACAGTACCCTGAAACATTTGTTCAGCCATTTACTTAAGTACAAGTAAGAATATAAATGGAAGGCAACAATACTCACCTCTAAGTTTAAGGCGGTACCTTTATATGGCAATAGCACCTTCAGTGGCTAAGCTGTAGATCAGAGATGCATTTCACTAATAGCGTCTAACAAGAATTAGAGTTCTGCTGTCACCACTTCAGAGACGGCACAATTACATTCTGTGAACAATCTGTCACTTTCTTGCAGGTCATTTGCTGTATTGTATCGATACCTTCATTATTAAAAGGAAATTGTTCATCCATCTGCTTCCTTTCGCCTTCCTTCCTCTCTCTCATCCCATCTTGTCTTGCTCTCATTGCCAAACCTCTCCGCAGGGTGCTGAAGATGGCCGTTTGGATCCAGGCCCAGCAACTGCAGGGGGATGCCCTGCACCAGATGCAGTCGCTCTATGGCCAGCACTTCCCCATCGAGGTGCGCCACTACCTGTCCCACTGGATCGAGGGCCAGCTGTGGTGTGTACAAAGCACGTACTCTCCCGAATTTCCAGTTGCGGTGCCTAACCTCGTAACCTGGTGGTCCGTTGTGTTCACTGGAAATGCCATCATTATTAAATGGTCGTAATATTCGGAGTGATTGTTAAACTCTGTTGTGTTATTTAGTGTTGGCATTAAATAATGTTCACGTGAGATAAAATGTATGCGTTATGTCTATGATGTAAAGGTGCTACAGATCACAGGTTAGTAACAAGTGGTTGATGGTGTGTGTTTTTTTCCATGTATGGGAATTTCATTTATGGCCTCTTGCTGGAATCACATGACCTTTCTGATGTTCAGCAAATTCATCGGGAGAAAGCAGAACAATTGAGTTTTCACTGTGCATCTTTTCAGGTTGACAATAAAACGTATGCTTGTGCTAAAAAAGTTCCTCATCCTTTCAACAGGAAACCTTTGCTCAGGAAAATCAAAATTTATATTTAAGAGAAAAACGATGAGTTCGTTCACAGCACTTTATCTACAGATATTTTGAGCCTGATAGGAAAAAAATGTGAAATTGATGTTTAGTGTGATTTATTGCGGCAGAACAAACACCCTCCCACGGCAACTGTTGCTACATCAAGGAAGTGATAAAATATTATTATTATTACAATACTAGTAATATCAAATAATATGGAACAGAATTTAAAATTTTAGACCTCTAATGTTTTTGTTGTAGGGACTCCATAGACTTGGAGAATCCACAGGAGGAGTTAAAAGCAAAGCGTATGTTGGACAGCCTAGTTCAGGAGCTCCAGAAGAAGGCAGAACACCAGGTTGGGGAGGATGGTTTCCTACTCAAGATCAAGCTGGGCCACTACGCCACACAGCTTAAGGTAAGCGGACACGTCCAGCTGCAGCCCCTAAAACCCCTTCACCTTCTCCGACACCTGTAGAAAGAGAGTGACGTGTTCATATTGTTAAGATAAACGCAATAGACGTATTAAACTGGATCAAACCAGTTTCGTCAAGGCCGGGCTCGGCAGAAAACTGTAGAATGAATAGCAGAATAGAGCTTTCTTTTTTGAAAGATGTAATATAGAATAGTAACTTTCACCCTTACTAAGCGCTTATATTCGAGAGCCTTAGCACAAGTTAATGCAAGTGGGTTTTCTGTCACAGACTGTTACTGTGGAGTGAGGCTGTTGACGTGATGTCCTCTTCGCCCACTACTTTTCACGCTTGCAATTGACCCTTTGACAGACATTATCAGAAATGGCAAGGACATATATTAAAGTATGAGAACAAAACCTATTTTTCGGTACACTGATGACAGGTTATAAAATCAGCCTCTGTAAATCTTTGGCCATGAACCTGAATTTTCCTCCTGAGTCCAGTTTGTTTTTCCCCTTTAAACTTGAGGAATTAGGATTCCAGTATTTAAGAATTTTCATCACTTCGGATCTTACTGACCTATTGGAGACCAACTACTCTCCGGTAATGAAAACATGTAAAGAGGGCCTGGCTGCACGGACGTGTCTTCGTGATTCATTATTTGACAGAACGAATGGCATCAGGATGAAAGTTTGCTTTAGTTTCAGGTTAGCCTGCTTGTTGTACTTAGGGTTAGGGTTACAAACCCTAGGCTTACAAAATCTACCCTTGTTATATAAGTTCATTAAGAAATTAGATACCTTGATCTCAAAATTTATTTTGAACAGTAAGAGACATAGAATCAAGCTCTCCAAAGTCAGCCAACTGAAAAACATGGGCGGGTCTTCAGAACCAGACATTAGACTCTCCTGTTGAACAGTACAAATTAATCCAACAACTAACTGGTTCCAACTCAAACCAGACTCTATGGGTTGGTATGCAGTCGGCCTTATGTTACATAATACTGCTAAGGTCCCTGCCTGTCATTAAAATAATTCACAAGATTCCAAGCAAGAACTTTGTGACATTCAGCACTCTTCTCATCTGGAGAGACGTCTCGAGATATCTGAGAATTCCACGTGGTCTTTCTCTTTGGTCTCCTGTCGCTCTCAGCCCAGATCATCGCCAAAATATTAGCCAAATTGGATGCTGGAAGTTATCTAAACTTTTTGCAACATCCAAAAAAGCAATCGGCATAGTAAGTACTCATTTTCCTCACTTCTTGCTCTGCCAGTTAAACCTTTTGCCTTCGTTTGCTTAGTGGCCAAAAGGCACGATAGACCGTTTAAAGAAAGGATTGCTCAGATACGGATCTGAAGTCAGACAGAAAATAGTGTCTCTTGCCACACAATATGTCCTTTCTGCTCACTGCACAGTTATCCGGAGCCTCCGGAGCCATGCCGTGAGGAAAACTGAATTGCAGCGAATGGAGCACAGCTCATAGTGACGAATGCTGGATGATGGACAGCGAGTGACACTGTCTGCTGAGCCACTAGGCTAGGAGCCTTAACCACAGGATTCAGTGTGCGCTCTGGTCCGTGCCAGAGGAACTGTAACTCAGCAACAGACTGGTGGAAATATTAGGGAATTTCCTCCAAATATTTGTCAGTGTTGTGCCTCTCAGTGGAGCTGTTTTTGCTCTTTCAAGCACTGACACAAGATTTTGTCACGCAGAACACATATGACCGATGTCCCCTGGAGCTGGTGAGATGCATCAAACACATTCTGTACACAGAGCAGAGGTTGGTGCGGGAGGCCACAAATGTGAGTTGGTCATGTTGTTCCGCTCAAATTTCTCCATTTTTTGTGGTGTTTCTGAGACTCATCCATTTCAAAGTTGTTTTTGACAGATTTAATTCATTTGCACGAATACAATAAAAAAAATAAAGTATTAGTGTCTGAAGCAGTAGCATCGTTGGATATTGCATTGATGGCCGGTTTGGCCTCAGTGACCAGTGTGGTTACCGACAGAGCTTCAGACCCAAACTGTTAACCGGGCAATGACTGTACCAAGAAATGAGACAGAGTTTCGTTTTGTGTTTTTGTGACTGGCAGTCAAGTTCTCCTGGGGGTGGGATGCTAGACAGCATGTCTCAAAAGTACCAGCAGATCAACCAGGCATTTGAGGAACTCCGTGTGATGACACAAGACACAGACAATGACCTGCGCAAGCTGCAGCATAACCAGGAATACTTTATCATCCAGTACCAGGAGAACCTACACATCCAGGGTGAGCTCACAGGTTGCTGTGTCCCTCACAGGGTATTTTATGGTCAACCACCTGTTAAAACAGTCAGCTGAGATCCAGGTCATACCTATCAGGTTGTAGATAGGGGCAAAACAAGTTCTGACGACTTCTGCCTCCTTCCTCTTTTCACTCTCCTGCAGCACAGCTCAGCAATTTGTCCACCCTGCCCCCGTCTGACCGAGTGTTAAGAGAGCCTGCTCTGCTGAACAAGAGGGCCAACATGGAGGCCTGGCTCACCCGAGAGGCCAACACACTACAGAAGTACAGACTGGTGCGTTTCTTGAAGACCTCTATAAATGTATAACACCTTCCATCTCATTGCAGTTTCCTCCTTCGTACAGTTCGTCTGGTCAGTGATTTTCAAAATGACCACACTTAAGACCAAGACGGCTGCACACTAGGACACAGTCCTTCTCCAGTCCAACAATGGTGCTATTTTTCTTTTCTCTATACTCTTGTCTCTATGGGGTTAATCCATCTTTTCACGTACTACCTCACAGATATGTTTGTGTTTTTGCTACTCTTCACTTTGTCTGTGCTTATCTTCTCAATGACCCGACCACATACACCTGACGGGTGTGTTCTAGTCACAGGAAGAGCTCCTGGCTATTCAAGAAGCGAAAACTGTTGTCTCAGCTCCCCACTCACATTACAACTCCGAGAGCTCAGAATCACAAATCCCAGAACCATCCCCTGGCAGCACCATCCAGCCAAAGCAGCACAAGGAGTCCACAAGGGGGCAGATATACGGCACGCAAACAGGGCTGAGAGCCAGGCTGAGGAGCAAACCCTTCAGGGCAGCAGTCCCAACTCTCTTCCTGGCCGTTGTCTGCCCACTGGACTACTCGGGTCTTGGCCTTCAACAGCGTGAAATGCTAGACTGCTCCATTCTCGGCCTGACGGATACATGGCTGGACAGTAATATCCCCAACTCAGCGATTGAGTTAGAGGGGCTTTTTACATTGCAGACAGACAGAAACAACATGACGCTTAAACCCTGAATAGGAGGTTTGTGTATTTTTATTAACTCTTGGTGCACACGTTTCCCACATTTCTCATCACTGTTTGCCAGTAGCTGAATTTTTAATAGTTAAATGCAAACCCCACTATCTGCCAAGGGAATTCTGTGTATTCGTTTGCGCTGTGTATATTCTACAAAGTGCCAGCACCAAGTTCCTGGGAGGTCACATCACCAAGGACTTCTCCTAGACATACACCATAAGCCGTCTGGTGAAAAAGGCACAACGGCATCTTCACTTCCTGAGGAGACTGAAAAGAGGTGGACTTCCACCTCCCATCCTCAGTAGCTTCTACAGAGGTGCCTTTTAGAGCATCATGATCTCTTCACGATCTCCATCACAGTCTGCTGTGGGAACTGCTCTACTGCGGGTAATGAGGATGGCCCAGTCCATCACCAGGACTCCACTGCCCACCATCCAGAATACTTAAAAAAGAGGTGCGTCAAGAGCTCACAACATCACAGCAAACCCCTCCCATCTTCTCCACCATCTGTTCTCACCGCTGCTGTCTGGGAGATCCTATCGCAGCCTGAGAACCAAAACCACCAGGCTTAGGAAGATCTCGCTACCTCCGGCTGTCAGACTGCGGAACTTTTTTCATCTCGGGCCCCATCACCACTGAGCACCACCATCCATGACTGCTGACACCCGCTGTGTGTGTGTGTGTGTGTGTGTGTGTGTGTGTGTGTGCGCGTGCGTGCGTGCGTGCGTGCGTGTGTTGTATTTATTATTTATATGCATTGTATTTTTCTTTTATGTATATATATTTTAATCTGTCTATGTGTACTCTGTTTTATTGTTTATTCTTTTATTCTCTAATTTTCTCTCTCTTTCCCCCATTTCTTTCTACATTTTTACATTTTTGCTCCCTTGTATACCTGCTGTATAAGGGTGTTTGACAGTAAATGATTCTTGATCTTGCTACTTTAATTGCTCTAAAATTAAAGTTTGGAGATTTTTTTTCTTCTTAGGTCCAAGTAGATGCTGTTTTTAGGTGTTTTTTTCCCCACACTTGTAGAGTTGTGTCTAAGTTGAATACTGTAATGACGGAAAGTGCTAGTTGTGACATTGTCTGTCTGCAGTAGTTCTTGGCTGTGCTCATGTGGATGCTTGTTTAGGACCTGGCAGAGAAGCATCAGAAGACCCTGCAGTTGCTCCGAAAGCAGCAGACCACCATTCTGGACGACGAGCTGATCCAGTGGAAGAGACGCCAGCAGCTGGCGGGCAATGGCGGTCCACCGGAGGGCAGCCTGGATGTCCTGCAGTCCTGGTGAGTTGACACCCTCAGTGTCTCAATTCTGGACCCCCAGATACCATTTATTTTACACAGGCACCTCTGTCCCTGCCCTGAATCCCTCTTAAACCCCATTTATTTGTATATCTTCAGTCTACAGGTTCATCCACGCTTCCTTCCTGTTCTCTGTTCAGCGTTGCAGTTCTGCTGATTCAAATAATTATAATTTTTTTCTTGGTGGTGGTAATGATGATACGATGGACAGTGAGCTCTTCCAGTCCACCACGCGTCATCCATAATCGGATTGTCTTGCATTTTCTAGGTGTGAAAAACTTGCTGAGTTGATCTGTCAAAACCGGCAGCAGATTCGGCGAGCGGAGCACCTCAGGCAGCAGTTGCCCATCCCTGGTCCAGTTGAGGAGCTGCTGACGGAGCTCAACAGCACCACCACAGACATCATCTCTACACTGGTTACAAGGTGTGTGTGTGTGTGTGTGTGTGTGTGTGTGTGTGTGTGTCCACTTTAGGACAGTTAACCTCAAAAAACAGACCACCTGACAGCATCCCTAGTTAAATGGTTTTAAGATACCTCCCTTCTTTCTTTAAAAAAAAACTGGAAATATTTTAAAAGACGTGGTAGCCCCGAATGTTCTGAGTCGCATTATGGTAAACTTGCTTCTGCGCCAAACACGACTTCATCCAGCTGTCTTGGGCCTCTGTGAATGCCATCACTGTTTGAATGACTGTGACTTCCTCTGACTTTCTTTCACTGTATGTTTTCTGTCTCCCCTGTTGCGTGTGCTGTTTCCTGAGCTGCCAGGCAGTACCTGCCACTGCTGACCTCCTGTTGGATCCATTGCCTTGCCTCACTATGTGGTGCCCTGCATGTGGGATGGGCAGCAGCTGCTGTCCCTCCACACTTGCTGTTCCTGTTTCTTTTCTCCCTATTCATTCGAGGGCAATGGAGATTAACTGAAATGGACAGAAAGGGAGAGAGCTAGAGACAGCAACTGTTGGGGAGCATTGTGGCCATTAATGATCTGTCACTTTTGATCAGTCTCAGGCTCCTGAGAAAAACATAAACCTTCAGGGTTTTCCTGTTTGGGTTCTTCTGTCTCAACAGAAAAGTGCGGCATGAAACCTGGTTTTACTGGAAGGAAGTTATCTTACAAGCAGTGTTTGCAGGTTGTCTGACACCTGCTTTTTGGTGTCACTCTGAGTTGTGTTTGTTCAGCGTGCTGCACATAGCTGCTCAGGACTCTGGTTGCTGTGATTTAAACGCTGAGCAAGACGAGCCGGTCCCTTTCTGTCAGTCATTGTGGTTAGTCTTGCTCATCGATGTTCAACTTTATTACTTTGTATTTAAAGCATTTCACCAGAACTGTACTGTACTTCACGTAACTGCTGTTGTCACTAAGGTCAGAATCACTTTCAGTCACTTGTTGGCTGTGCAAACATGACGTTCTTTCTGGCTTTAGTAGAACACGTTATTAGCCGTGGCTGACATTTCTCCTCGTCACTAAACTGATTCCCAAGGGACTTAGTAAAAGCATTCTTTGAAAGAAATCTGAATTTATGAGTTAACTTTTAAGCTGTTTTTAAGCTGTGTCCATATACTGTATACTGTTTTAAAGTGGAGAGTGAAACAAACATTCATCATCTGCTTTTTAATATATATTCAGCTTTTCAGTCTACAAAAAAGATCAGTTTCACATAATACCAACTGATTCCAGTTAACTATTAACTAGGGGCCTGTGTGTTTGTCCCTGTACATTTTAGCTCCTTGTTTCCTGGAACAATAACTGACAGCTCTCTGTTGTCGCAGTAAATCACTGCAGGGTACAGAATAGCGGAAATGGAGAACATGTAGCTGAATAAAAGATACACCATATTAAGTGCTCCAATATGGAGCAAACCATAAGGTGCCGTGCATTTTTTTTATATGGGAAGAGCTGCATTTGGTAAATCAAACGATACCTTGTGTAGCGTCCTTCAGAGTCACTGTAGACAGTGTCGCTATTGGTTTTTCAGCCTGCAGTCTAACATCTTTACCTTGTCATCTAAGTCACTAGGGAGAACTTTCATCCTTGTTATTGGAAGTCTTCTTGCCTTCTGTATGTGTGCTTGTGTTCTGTCGCACCTTGTATGCTAAAAGGGTAAAGGTGCTGCAGTTCTTGAATAAGTAATAAAGTGATGAGCTTTTTGGGCCCTTGTCCTTATTGCATTCCTCAGCACCTTCATCATTGAGAAGCAGCCCCCCCAGGTCTTGAAGACACAGACCAAGTTTGCTGCCACTGTGCGGCTCTTGGTGGGTGGGAAGCTCAACGTGCACATGAATCCACCACAGGTGAAGGCCACTATCATCAGTGAACAGCAGGCCAAGGCACTGCTCAAAAATGAGAACACAAGGAAGTAAGTCCAGGACCACAACTTTTCTTCCATTTCTCCTTGTTCGCTAAGGATTAAATTTTGTCACGTTGGCACTGCATGTAGCACAAGTGCCTCATAGTGCTTGAGTTGTGTGATTGAATATGGGTTTAGTCCTTGGCCTGTCTGTGGGGAGCCTCTATGTGCTCCATCTGTTCACATGAGCTTCCGCTAGGTGCTCTGGTTTCCTCCCACATTCCAAAAACATGTTTCAGGTGATTTGGTGACTCTAAACTACCCATAGTGTGTGACTGCGTGGATGAGTGATTGTGTGTGGGGTACCTTGCAATGGTCTGGCACCCCGAGAAATGCCACAGCCACTAGCCACAGTTACCAGTTTGCCAGTGGTTAGGGCATAGAACGTTTTCAAACAGTTAGTTTAACAGTGCCGTGGCAGCTGTGTCTGAAGAGATGGAACCGCAACTAAACACCAGTTCCATGTAAACAGATGTGGTTGTTGATAGACCTCTGACTTCTCTTGCAGTGAGAGCAGTGGGGAGATTCTCAACAACAACTGTGTGATGGAGTACCATCAGACGACGGGCACACTCAGTGCCCACTTCAGAAACATGGTACATGCGCTGCTGCTGTGACTCGTGGAGAGACGGCTTTCACGTGGAGTGAAGGGAATGATGGGAAGGAGGGTGGTTATCAGTTTTCTGTAATGTTTCCGTAACGGAACGGTAGATGGGCAGTTCAGCCTGGTGTTGTCGGCTCGTTGCAGCGGCTCGACAACATCCTGTAGGTTCAGGGCCGTTTTTTTTTCTTTTCTTTTTTTGCTTTGTGGTAAACAAAGTTGACATCCTCTGTCTGAAAGCCTGCTGCAATTCCAGCACAGGTCTCGTACACTGAAACGTGTACGCGGTAAAGCTGTGCTCAGTAGCGTTACCGTTCTTGTGCGTTGAATATGTTGAAATTGTTTTCCTGGTCCTAACCTAACATGGTCCTTCTTTTTCTAGTCTTTGAAACGCATCAAGCGTTCGGACAGACGTGGAGCAGAATCGGTTACAGAAGAGAAGTTCACCGTTCTGTTCGAGTCGCAGTTCAGTGTGGGGGGCAACGAGCTTGTATTTCAAGTGAAGGTAAAAACCTAGAGGAAGAGTACAGAATGGCATTCTTTTTACTAGAAGAAGACAGCTTTGTAAAATGTATGAACGCCCAAAGAAGTTTTCATTTGGCGTTATGCATTAACAGAAATAAGACACGCTGACATTGATGCGTTTGGTTTTTCATTTTTTATCTGTTTCATGGATTAATTTTGGGTTTTTCTTTACAATCTCATCATGTGCTGCTTCAGTACTAAAAATCTAAAACTGTATATTAATCTTTAATTTTTCTTATTAATCAGTATTACTTCTCTGAAGTATCCTTGGCTTTGCCCCACCCCTCACAGACACTGTCGCTTCCCGTTGTGGTAATTGTCCACGGCAGCCAAGACAACAATGCAACTGCAACGGTACTTTGGGATAATGCTTTCGCAGAGCCAGTGAGTGACATTTATTTATAATGCCATTACATTTGAAGATAAATGGTGTTCTCTCTAGATGTGACAAACGAATAATAAAAACAGTTTGACAAAAGCATCAGTTAGGTCACGAATGTAGCTTGTATAGTCAGAGCTGGAGTGTAGCCCTTTACGTTCATTTCAATTCAATTTATTTTTATAACGTCGTCTTCTCACGCAGTGACTCAGCTGAACAGCAGATTAAGACAACAGGACAGATATAACAGGTATACGGTGAAGCTATAGATAGAGGTAACACATTTAATAAGAGAAACTGTACAAGGTATAAGCACAATATGGTAAACTTGCTGGCAAATGAGGAGAAGAAAACAAAAAAAAACTCCCAAACTGGAGGTGAGGGAGAAAAATAAACCTTTGGGATCCAACTGCCATCAGCTGCCCCCCTCTTGGGCTTCTACGCACAGAAAAATAGTGGCAGTAGTAGCAGCTAAGGCCAGTTATACTGCTGTGGACAACAATGTGTAGGACAGTGAAAGCTGGATGACGTGATGTTGACGTGCAGGTGAGCTGATCGCATCATCACGGCGGGGGTCCTCAGCTTCCGGCAGCAGGGAGTGCTGGTCTCACCGTTGGTCTCATCGAGGGAGGGGGGAGGTCAACAATCTGTGCTTGTGATATGAAGAAACTCAAACAGAACAGGAGGGGGTTAGAAGAACCTAATGACATTAAGAAACAACATAATTAGAACGTGCAGCTAGGATGCAGAAGGGAAGCAGCAGCATTCAGTATTACTTATTTTCCGAAATGCAAAGGGAAAGAGATGCGTTTTCAGTGTTGATTTAAATGCTGACACAGAAAGCAGACTATTCTAAAGCTTTGGTGCTCTGTAGCTAAAGGTACCGCCGCCTACTCTAATCTTATTGACCACAGGTTATGTGCATTGTGCAGGATAAGGAAAGCAGATAGGCAACATTAGCAGAGACAGGTGGAGCAACGGAGATTCGCTCATGGCACACTGCGTGTATTTGCCATATTTTAAGCGTGTTTGGGTTCTCGGTGCTTTAAACGGAGAATCTCCTCTGTACTCCGCCAGGGCAGAGTCCCCTTCGTCGTTCCAGACAAAGTGATGTGGCCACAGTTGTGCGAGGCGCTCAACATGAAGTACAAGGCAGAGGTGCAGAGCAGCCGTGGGCTCTCAGAGGAGAACCTGGTCTTCTTGGCGCAGAAGGCCTTCAGCAGTGTGAGCACCAATCCTGAGGACTACCGGAGCATGACTATGTCCTGGTCACAGTTTAACAGGGTAGGTGCACGGGGGCCACCAATCATTTTTAAATTCTGTTTTAACAAATAGCTTCAATGTTTTATGTTGTCTATCCTAAGTGTCTTTGTTCTGGGGTTTTCAAAAAAAAAACTACCTGAAGGTCACCACAGTTTCTGCTCTGAAATGTACAGCGGCTGTTATTCTTCATTGCTGGACCACGTAGCTGCCTTCTACTCTCTTTCAGTGTTGCTCTAGTTTTGGCCTTACTTATGACCACAAAGTCCAGCTTCGTGGGTCTGTTTTTGTCCTGTCCAGCTCTCAAAGAATTATTGTGTCTTGCCTCGCCGATGCCATCTGTGATTAGAGATATTTATAGGTTTTTCCAAACTGAGCAAAGTTTGTTCATTGGAGAGCTACAGTCACCGTGGCTCCCAGGAACTCACTTTGGCTCCAGTGCATTGATCGAGAACAGTTACAGCAGAATCACGTAGACTTTTTTCGGTGTTTCAGGCTTGTGTTCATCCCTAAAACTGACTTATTTGACAAACACGCAAAAATACTTTAAATAGGAAAGATCATTTATAAGACTATATGTTATTATGACTTAGATGAAGATCAATTACATTTAAGGAGCCATTCTTTTGAAATCCAGGTAATTGTACAAAGTTCACAAAGCTTTTCTCCGTGCTGTGAATGATTTATATTCTCTACATTTTTCATATAATTGTTTGTACAACATGTGGCTGAGTGGTGAAGGTCACCGTCTGAGAAACAGTGTTTCTGGAACAATCGGCGTGTCGAATAAATGATGCTGATATTGTGCAAGTCATTCCAAGGTCTGCTCAGGACCTTCTCCCATCTTCGCCTCTGAGCCCTTTAGCTCTGTTAGACAGGTAACCAGGTTCACAGGCTTTTCATCCAGCAAAATTTTTCTCTAATAGCTGCTCAAGGAAGGCCAGTCTGCTTTTCTGTGCTCTTCCCATGCTTCGGTCACAAAGATGAACTTTCCGTATGCAAGATTTCTGAAGCCCAGGTTACGTCCTTCTCATCACTCAGTTCAGTCTAATAGTTTCTACTCGAGTGCAAAGCCATCTTTAGCATCCACGATCATCATCATGTTGATTCTTTTGTAGGCGATGCAGTTTTCGCTAAACTCTGCATTCAGATATGAATTCTGTCGCACAGAAGGTGTGGTCTCTCGTGAAATTCCACATGACATGGACTCGCCCTGTACTGAATCTTCACGTCAATAAATTGATTATTAGTGCAAGGTTCTCATTTGAGTGTCTAAGAAAAGCACTGTTAATGTTCCCATAAATGGCCTAAGACTTTCAGCTCATCTGCTGATGGTACGTGTTCTGTGTGCTGTCTCTCATGGTGATGGCAATGAAACTGCATTTTTAACAGGCCTCTTCTGCTCCATATTGGTAACAAAATCCATCCCCATAATCATTCGAATCCCTCGTTCCTCAGGAGAGTTTACCTGGCCGCAACTTCACGTTTTGGCAGTGGTTTGATGGAGTTATCGAGCTCATGAAAAAGCATCTGAAATTGCACTGGAATGATGGGTAAGGAAACAATTCAATTTTTCCCGTGTAGCTCTTACTTGTGAAAATGACTGTTTTGACTACAATAACTGTCGTCTGCTTGTTCTCAAGGCTAAAACACGGTACAGCCTGAAATAAGCTTAACTTGTAGTACCTTTGTATCCTGTATTGATGGAGGCACGAAATGAGCTTGTACCTACCTTCTTAGTTAAAATCTGAATGTTAAACAGCATAGTTTACTATATGTTCTTTCGTTCTTTGTTTTTGTGGGTTGATAAGTATCTTTGTTTGCCTTTGTGTAGTCACACATCTGTACCTCTCTGTACGTGTGCTGAGGCAGGGCGATTCTGGGCTTTGTGAACAAGCAGCAAGCTCAGGACATGCTGATGTCCAAACCCAATGGGACATTTCTCCTGCGCTTCAGTGACTCCGAGATAGGCGGCATCACTATTGCCTGGGTGGCTGAGAACCCTAACAAAGCAGGTAGCGTACATCTGCCCCGTACACGAGGCTCCATTATCTAAGGGCTTGTCCCTCCCCAGTGCTAAGAGCAACAAAAACCTACCGGCATCCATGGCTTCAGAAAGCGAGGGGTGGGCAGGCAGAAGTAAAGTATTGCTCTGTTTTTTGCATGCAACCAGGGGAAAGGATGGTGTGGAACCTCATGCCATACACAACTAAAGACTTCTCCATCCGCTCACTGGCTGACAGAATCAGTGACCTCAACCACCTTCTGTTCCTGTATCCTGACCGACCAAAAGACGAGGTCTTCTCCAAATACTACACCCCACCTCACTGTGCGCATCTCTCCTTCTTCTCCATAATCTACCAGCAGCTGTAGCAGGGACAGTTTAGTGTGTGTGTGTGTGTCTGTCTGTCTGTGTGTCTGTCTGTGTGTGTCTGTCTGTCTGTCTGTCTGTCTGTGTGTACTGGTGCTATAGCTGTGTTGGTCTGATGCTAAACAGATAAAATAACAAAGTGTTGGACAGTGAGAGTGGTGGCTTGAATGGATTTTGATCAACACATCTCAGTGTCTGTCTCTCCTACCCCAGCAAAAGCAGTAGACGGCTATGTGAAACCTCAGATCAGACAAGTAGTGCCAGAGTAAGTGCTCTTTTCTTCCACTCTTTTCTTTTGTTCATCCTGTTCTGCGAGCTGCAGTAGGAAGCTGGTTTGGTTGCTGGAGACGTTTGCTCTGCACTGCATGGCCAGGAAACAGGAAAGAGCTCATTATCACTAACTGAGTCCTTCACATTCAAAAAGGGGTCTGGCCATGACAAGTGTTTGTGTGAAGGGAGGGGTGCTTAAAGCAGTTTCCTTCACAATGGGAAGATTGTGTGATGCATTGCGTTTTCAACTCTTTCTTCTGTCTTCTGCGCTGCCTGATTCATTTGGCAGGAAAGTCTTTTTGTCCTATTAACTGTTAACTGGCTGCTCAGAATGCACGTGGTCGCCTGGGTAGTTCACCAGCCCCGAGTCCCGGTGGTCTTTACCAATAGGGCCATTAATTGTGCTGGAGCTGAATGCAGATCAGCCCAGTGTCCAGTTGGGCACCCAGTCCCAGTTTTGATGGCGGCGATGTCATCACCCGGCCACATCACAACGGCACGCAGCATTTGTCCTTGTCTGATTTTCTCGTGAACTGCCGCGGTTGCCGAGTTGGAAGTGTGTCGTTTAATTTGGTTTTTTGATTCCTTGTTGTTGTTAAGGTCTCGCTGTATCACGTTAACAGCAAGGCAGTAACAACTTAACGTACGTGGAGGCACTGAAGAACACTAGCAGCAGTACTTAGTTTTACCCAAGTATTGAAGGGTAGATCAGCCACCGATGGAGCTTTGCAGGGGATCCTGTGCATATTGTGATGCCAATTTGCTCAAGTGTTGCTCGTTGCACCTTCAGGTTTACGACCACCAACGCTGATCCGTCGAGTGGAAATGCAACCTACATGGAGCACGTGGCTTCGCCGTCTGTCAGTCATCCTCACAGCTACGGCGTGTTCCCACCCATGTGAGTGTGTCTCCGAGCGCCGCTGGCTTCCTTCCTGTGTCTCTCAAGAGTGTGTGTGACGTTTGTCTCGATGGCTTCTGCCAGGAACGACTCCATGTTGGACGCAGACGGCGAATTTGACCTGGAGGACACCATGGATGTTGCGAGACACGTTGAGGAGTTGCTGCGCAGGCCAGTTGAAAACCAGTGGAGCAGTCAGCAGTCGTGACTCGTCCTCTTTAACCCCGCGCCGCACCCCAAAGAAAGAGCCAAGGATTTTTTTGTTTAATTCCGTACATTTACTTGTTTTATTTTGTGCAACAGTAATGTGAAATGTTAATAATTATGACCAATACTTTCTTAACCTCTTTCAGCATCCTGGTTTCGTGGCAAAATGACATTTTATGTCACCTGTGTTTTACCTGTGTTCCGGGGCACCTGCTGAATTAGGTTTGCGGACAGCAGTGCTAAGACACCATGAAAAATATATTTAAACAAGTTTTTAAATGGCCTGTAAAAATAATTCTTAATGGTACTCACTTATGATGGAGATAAACTACCTACAAAGCATTCATCTTTTAAACACAAAAATAAATAAAAATGCAATTCTCTGACTACAGTAACTCTCAAACTACCATGAACGTTACGGTAGTTACAGTAGTCAGAAGATTGTATATTTATGTGGGCTTCCCTCATATGATGTAGGCTCAAAAATGACAATTCCAAGTTACCAGCCAATTTCATGTTGCATTCTGTTCAAATTTTTCATATATATAATATACACACACACACACCATATTTATGTGCAGCTTATAAAAGCACTTTACAATAAATAAGATTGATATATGGGTTGGAAATCTAAAGCAGTTTACAGCAAATAACAGCATTAGGAAATAAATAGACCCGGGAAAGACAAACTGAAATCTATCTTTGGTTAATAACACTGGGTTCAGTGCTCTGGGGCCTGTGTAGGACGTACAGGAACCTAGTGAGGCATTACCGCGGTACGTAGGATACAAGTCTCACTCACACACACTGAAGCCTAACCCTTAAACCTGAATGTGAAGGTGTCTGGAGCTGTTCTGTACTGGCCTGAAGGAATTTGTCATGTTTTGTAAAAAAAAAAAAACAAAAAAAAACATTTTTTGGTTCAGGATGCACTGTCTATTGTTCTGCCGTCGAAATTGTGACAAAAGCACATCTTCAGCTGTGAACTCTGCTCTCGGTGAGGGGGAAGCTGTGCAGTGAACTCCCACACAACAGTCCTGGGTGTGTGATGCAGACCACGTGAGAAAACCTGTGACTGTCCCACATTTCCAGGGGGTCCGCATGACCTGTCACCTGCCAGCGGGACACCAAAACGCCTGAGCTCTTGGTGGGACCCCCTCAGGTGTCCTCCGTATTTTGCTCTCGCAGGCCCCAGGATCTCACGTCACACTGTATGCGAGATGTAATGAAGCTGCTCACTCACCTCGGGGACTTTGGAAGGCGGGTCTGCTTCAGGCCGCCGTCTGTGCTGCGCAGCGCCTCCTGCAGGCACTCGAACATCTCTGCAGCCCCATTAACCTGCCGGTCGCTTTTCCTCTTCCTGCTGCTGTTTGTCGCCGGGAACTTCTGTGGCCTCAGGAATGAAAGGGTTTATATATAATAAAGCACAAAATTTAGTATTTATTTTCTTCAAAAGTGGCATTTTACTGCAGTTTTGTCTTATTTGCACACGTCTGAATTTTATATTACGAGCACGTGGGAAAACATGTTAAATGCTGGTTTTTCACAAGTTGTTTTCTGAGCAGCCGCAGCGCTGACACTCAGTCCCAACAAGGTGCCGTGTTTCCTGTTTGCTCTGAGAAGTTCCAGGTAAAGGCGGACGGCGCTTCTTCAGCCTGCATGTTGTTGACTTTGCGCTCGTCTAGGTGGCGCTGTGCTCTGTCCCTTGTTTCACTGTCGTTTGTTTACTGCTGTGATGTCATCAAACATTAAAAAGTTGCTTTACGAACAGTTGTACCATTAAATAGACCAACGGAAACACTCGATCTGACTGAACGCGGGGCTTCGTAATGACAGCGGTGCGGGTTTATCCCGCCCCAGGGCCCGGTTCCCGCCATGCACTGCGGCTGTCCGGCGAGACCTCGTCTCGTGAGCGCCGCCCTCAGGCAGAGACGCGCTGGTGGCGAGGTGACCTGTCCGGCCTGGGATGTCACTGGTCCCGGTGCACGTTTCTCACACTTTCCCAACGTTCGCCATTAGGAATGTTCACAACTGTCTGTACAGGAGAGAAGTTCGCCCCTCAGAGCTGCTGCGTGCAGAAGACATGTTTCTGCTTTCACTCGTTTTCTTTTTAAACCTAACTTTTAGGTCAATCAGAATATTAAAATTAAAAAGTTTTGTTTTTTTTTAAATTTATGATAGGGTTATTTTTCGAATTACGAGGCGTCTGCGGAGCTGTGAGCGAACAGGCCCCGCGGAAGCGGCGGTGCGCGGAGGCCTCGGGGGCGGAGCTGCTCCGCTTCGCTTTCGCTTTCGGCCGCTCGACTCCCGTGTTTAAGGTTGACGTTCTATTTAAGTCGTTTAGCTGCCGGTGAGGCGCAGGACACGGACCCGCGTTGCTGTGTTAGAGATGAAGACACAAGCAGCGCCGAGGAGTCGCCGTTTACTGTCTGTCTTACTGACGTCCGCCGCCCTCGTCGCGGGGGGGCGCTGCCTCGGTGAGTCGCAGTTTGCGAAATAAACAGCAACAATGTAAACAAACACTGCTAGTGTCAAATGAGGCGGTGGAGCTCAACAAAGCAGCATCGTTCACACGGTGTGGACAGTGTTGTTCGTGTCGTTCGTAAAAACGTCCCTTGTTAGTTTCACGTTAGCGAAGCATCAGCTGCTCCGGTTACATGTAAAGGTGGCGACGTGAGCGAGACAAAAATAAAAACCACCTGAGAAGTACGAGAAGCTGTCGCCGGAATGCTGTGTTTATGTGGCGCCCCCTTGTGGTCTCGCCCCGCAGGACTCCTGTCCGCGCCGGCGACACTGTGGACCCTGGGGGGTCTCGTGTTCCTGTTCTTCCTGTGGACACGCCGAGCGCCTCCACTCGCCCTCCTGGGGCAGCGCTTGTGCCTGAAGGTGGCGCTGCTGCGCGGCCAGTGGCACCGGAGGCGGCTGGACGGTGACACGCTGGACGTCAGGAGGGCGCAGGAGGAGACGCTGGTGCAGCACCTCCACGCACTTGCCCGCACGCAGCACAGTCAGCGCCACCTCCTCAGCTCCATCACAGGTGCGCCAGCAGGTGGTGTGGCGGTTACAGCCCCCATCGTGGGTTTCAACGCCATTTACCCTGAATCACTGCGGTTTACAGTGTCCGGGGGAAACGGGGGGACGACGGTCTAATGGGGAGAGTCTCTGGTGTCCATCACCGGGCGAAACGCGATGACTAGATTAATAAATGTACAACTTAACAAGCAAGGAAAATTACAGGCTAAACGGGGTAAAGCGACGTCTAATTATGCAAAGAAGGAGAAATTTATTCAAGTTGTGAAACCGATCTGGTTGTCCAGGTTGTCTTTGTGTGAAAAACATCCTTCACTGTTACGCATTTTAATTAGTAGCTCAAATGTGGCACTGAGTCAGTGGACAGCGACGTGCAGGGGCATGGGTGTTGTTTTATTATTATTATTATTAGTAGTAGTAGTAGTAATAATAGTAACAGCAGTATAACTTTTGCCCATTAGGTGTTTCTCCTCTCGTGCAGCCGGGTCTTAAAACGATCTTTTCTTTATTATGACAGATTTGTGTAAAATGGAAGAGAATAAAAAGATGTTTTGCAGACAGCAAGACGTTTGCGCAGCGCCTCCCTCTGACGGACCACCAGCACCACCGCAAGGGGGAAGGGGTGGGGGTGGCGCCCCTCCCGCTGCCCACCGTGTCAGACATCTGCGGACCCCCCAGCCTGCTGCCCAGCACCAAAGACACGACATCACGGCTGTTCCTGCCGGTCAGTGGATGTGCGTCTGGATGCTGGACGCGACTCGCTTTCTGCCCCCCTGTGGAGCTCTGCTTTCCTCACACACTTCCGTGACGTGTTTCTGGTGGATCGGTGACTCCAAGGTGGCTGTAGTGTGTGTGTGTGTGTAACACTGCTGGTTCTGGTTGAAGGGTGATTGGATGGGGTGAGTCTATACTCCACGTTATGTGTGTCTTTGTTTCCCTGCAGGGGGTGTCTGTGTGTCTGGATGCCATGAAAACAGCCTTCCCTGCTACAGAGAGACTACAGCCCACAGCCAGGTTCTCCTGCCCCCCCGTGCTCTCAGCCCCAGGGCCATCCTGCACCCCCCCTCCAGCTGTGGCCCTCTATCTGCAGCTGCTGTTGGCACTCAGGGACCCCACTGTGGGGTCACTGGAGTCCAGCTTCGCCTCCACCATCTTGTTTGCCTTCAGTGTCCTGCAGGTGTGTTTTCCTTCTTTCCTTTCTTTATTGCACCCACAGCTCTCCAAGCATCACTTCTGATCCAGATTGTACCGCGGTAAACATGGCTGAACCGGTTTTCAGTTGGTTTACTATAGTAAGTTACTTTAATGTGAAGTAAACAGAGGTTAATAACAACCTCTGTGTGTGTGTGTGTGTGTGTGTGTGTGTGTGTATGCAGGAGCGCTGGCAGGACCTGGTGGAGGATGTCGAGCTGGGCCGGGTTGGTCCCCGGGTAGACGTTGACGATGGGATTCGAAGCAACGTGAACAAGCTGTTGTATCCGGACCCGGGGCGGGCGGCTCAGCTACGGGCTGAGCTGAAGGGCGGCTTCCGGGGCGTCGCCTTGCGGCTTTGGCCCCGCCTCTCCGTGGTGCTCACCTTCGACTCCGGGAGCGAGCAGATACACGGGGAGCTGCTGCGGCGGCACTACTGCCAGGGGGTGCCCTTCTACTCGGCCCTCTATGCCAAAGCCCAAGGTGCGGTCGACTGGGTAATGTGCTTCATGCAGCGCAGGCATAAGCGCATGTGCACGCACACACACACACACACACACACACACACACACACACACACACACAGAGTGCAGTACAGCCAGGTTGTCTCTGCTGCAACAACACGGTCAGGTTGGCTGGTTTGTGGTCACAACTCATAACAGTTTTGCTGTGTGTGTGTGTGCGTGTGTGTGTGTGTGCGTGTGTGTGTGTGTGCGCGCATTCACCTGGCACCATGCAGGCCTGATTGGGGTGAACCTGTGGCCGGCTGAGGAGCCGCGCCGGTACCTGCTGTGTCCGCGGTCCCTGTTCTGTGAGTTCATCCCCGAGGACAGCCTGGAGGGGGGGGGAGCGCCGGTGCTCAGGATGGACCAGGTGCAGGGGGGGCGGGGCTACGAGCTCGTGGTCACCAACGCTTCTGGCCACTACAGGTGCGTTCGCTCACCTTCCACCACTGGCTTCTCGTCTTACACATGCTGTGCGTAGGGAACCGTTTCTACACAGCCGGCAGTTAACGCACCCAAAAGGAAACTCAGTGTTAATGCAGCTCAAATGTTAGAATGAGACTCACAGGAAGTATTTTTTACTTACCGAAAGTGACCAGAAGCTGATGGGCGCTGGTGTCACTGTGAGGTTGGGGTGGATACGTCTGTTACAGCCCTGCAGAATGTAGCTGCTGATATGAAGCACGTTTGTATCATGTAAACTGTACTGACAACCGTTTGGAGGTAAAAGACAAACCGCGACTCCAGCCGTTGGTCTGCTGCTGTTTCCGGGAGCCGCCACTAGGTGTCGCTACAGGCTCACCGAAGCGGCAGTAAATTCTTAACGGGAGGAAAAACTGCAGTGGAATCGATTGTTTGCTGACGCGGTTCACTGTCAGCACAGCGCCGAGTAAGAGATAAAAACAGAGGAAAAAGCAGAGATGCTGGCAGAAACGGTAGTAAACGGCAGTAAACCAGGTGGGAGCTGAGGAGAGGAAAAGAAACTCCCACCTGAAGAAAGGAAATTAACGTGCGGTGCAGCGCCCCCTCCCGGGCAGTGTGGTCTATTGCTCCTGCTCTGGCCCTGAAAAGAGCCGCTTGTGGAGGAACACAGATCCAGTGTCCAGTTGACCCGGCGCCTGGAGCTGCGGGGGGGGGTTGGAATGAGGACGGGCTTCCGGGTAGCTCTGCTGCTCACGGTAGGTGAGCTGAGGTGAACCGTGAGACGGGAGCAGGGAGGACGCTGGAGGGGCAGCTCCAGGTCTGGACTGTAGCGTTGGATGCAGGACCGGTTACGTTTCACCTTTTTCCCCAGGTTCCGCACCGGCGATGTGCTGAAGGTGGTCCGGTTCTTCAATCAGTGTCCAGTGGTGGAGCTCCAGTACCGGTATACTGTGTTTTACCTGTGTCACCCCGTCCCTGTTTTGAAACGTTGCTTTTTGGTGAGAAGCTCAGTTTGGCTGACAGTGGGGTGCTCAGCTCAGGGGGACAGCAGGGTCACACCATCCACCTTGTGAAGGACCTACATGTCCTACTCACACGGTGGACAGAGAAAGTGCAGATCAACCCACATGAAACACACAGAACAAAAGGTGACGGTTGATCTAAGAGGGTCCGGAAAGTGCAGAGTTGGTCTGAATTGTCATGCAGGCCAAATGTAATCGGAAGAGTTTACATCGTAGAAGCAAATGGTGGCGACAAATCCGACTGTAGCCGTTTCAGCGGCCGAGCGGCTGCTGCACCTACAGGTACTGTCTGGTAGCCCTGCCGTCCGGCGGGGTAAACGGAGAAAGGAACTGAGCCGCCCGCCACTGTGTCTGCAGGCGGAGTCAGACGCTGAACCTGCGCAGGGAGCAAATAAGCGAAGACGTCTTCCTGGCAGCGCTGAAGCGAGCTGTGCGCCTGTGGCCCGGGGCGGTACTTGTGGACTACTGCTGCGCACAGAGCGACGTCCTGGGTAAGTGTCCTCCCCGGCCCCCCGCTGAGCGTGACGTGCGAGGATCTGCTTCACGTGCTGCTGTGTCGGAACAGGCCAAAGCTGCGGGGGGTCCGATCCTCACTACCAGGTGTTTCTGGAGCTGATGGGAGTGCGGAGCCTAAGTGAGGAGCAGCGCTACAAGGTGAGCAGCTCGACCCCCCCCCCCCCACGCCTGTCCTGCGCCCCGCCGGCCACTTCTGCCTCGGTCCTCCCTTCTCACGCTGCGCTCGGCCCCTGCGGCGCCCGCTTTAGGAAGTTACGCTGTTACACCCCCCCCATGAGTTACACTGACAGCCCTTCCTGCCGCCCCTTGTCACTGCGTACAAAGGCGAAAGACGTGTTCGGTCAGGAGTCCCGCCCCAGACCCTGTGGCACACAGTAGTGGACTGAGAAACACGTCCGGCCCCAGGGGTTTGGACCAGGGGGTCCCTGGTTGAGGGCACCAGGGTCCAGGACGCGTGACCATCTGCTTGACTATAACTGCAAACGTGCAGTGTGAGACAGGACGTGATCCAGTGGCCTCAGATGACCCAGCAGTTACTGTTACCTGGGCCAATGGGCAGGTAAATGAACGTTGTCATTGGTCTGGATGGCAGCTGAGGCCAAACGGTCATTCGTCTCCTCTGGTCACCTGGACGCCGCGGAGGCCGGAGAGAGTTGAACCCAGGATGTCGTTTTCATCAAAGTTTCTCTCAAACGGAGACGGTTAAAGGATAAAAATGGGGGTTTTGTGTTTCGTGGAAAAGCAGAACGGCAAAATTGCGGCTGTTGTCACTGCAACGCTGACGCCCGACGTGCTTCCGCTGCGCCGCTCATCTCCAAATCCGTAGAGCAGGACTTACAGCCGTTTCTTCTCTCTGCTGAACAGAAGGAAAGCAGCCGAGATTCCGTCACGTTTCAGTGCTGCAGCCCATTCGGTATCGTTCACTTTGCCTTTTCCTCTGTGCTTGAGATGTGTGCAGAGCTGCCAGGAGGTCAAGAGGCCAGGAGGTCAGCAGCAGCACCTTGTGTGAATACAGATGTCTCACTGACACCCCCTCTTTCCCACCCCCCACCCGCAGCTGGACCAGTGTCTTCAGGAGGACTCGCCGGTCTACAAATCCCTGCGGTTCAAAGGCAGCATCGGCCCAATGAGGGTGCACCTGGTTGGGGGGGGCACGTTTTTTCACTGGCGAACAAACAGCCCCCCCAACACACTCAGAGCCCCCAGAGTTCTGCGCCAGGGGGAACACGTCCACTTCCTGCTGGGGAGGGTCGTCTCCTGAGGACGAGACCAGATGATGCAGCAGTTTTGGTGTCAGCTCTCCTTAGCCATCTGGGGGCCTTTAATGTTTTCAAAAAAAGACAACTTGAGGAAAACAGAGCTGCTGAATCCTCTCCGCGTCCCCATGATGTATGACGTGTGTGACCCCCCCCCCCCCCCCCCCCCCCCCCCCGACCCCC